>LPNX010592376.1:622951-638967 GCA_001517045.1 Pseudotsuga menziesii | reverse complement strand
GGCCTCGTCTCCCTCTGAAACTGGAACCTCCATCCTCATGTAGGTGTCCAATCCATTTTCTTCAGAGAGATCATATACTTCCAGGTTTGGAATTTGTCAACTTTCGCAAGCTTTTAACTAAGCTGATGTGATATATCATATTGAAATGAGAACCTCAAATGGAAATAGCAAAGGATTATATCTTACCGATTTGAGGTGTCCGTCCTTGTCTCAGAGTTCGTTGATCTAGGGTTTGTCACAGAAACCCTAATTTTCAAAACTTGGAATCTTTCAAATATGATTGGATGAACATATAGATATCTTCAAATGGAGCTGTCCAATGTACTCCTTTTCTGAAAACAGTGAAGCGAAACTCTCGGAACAGGAAGCCCTAATTTTCGGATTTCTTCTGCAGAAATGCCTGTTACTGTTTCTATGATATCTCTGAAATTAATGATCCTATATGTCTGAAATTTCTCACTGAGGTAACCTCGTATGTCCCTGATCCAACACCACAGGTTTCATCAGCATTGGTTTCACCATTTGGTATTTATGATCCTTTTCCCAAGGTGACCTTTTACTGGACTGTTCAGAACAGCGAAGTTGTACGGCATGCCACATGTCACTGGTTCATCTTCTGAGTCTGACCTTTGTACCACAGAAATTACAGTCCGTTTCCTTTCTAGAACATCTTCAGTAATTCCATTTGGACCTCTGTAGCCCAAGATATTGCAGATATTCCCAGGTGTCCTTTTTATGGATGATTTCTTGAAGAGGATGGAACCCTAACTTGGAGAGATCATATCTCCCAGAATATAGCGAATCAAAGTCTGAAATTTGGACACAATGTTCATCAGGATTTTATCTTCGGTAATTGAAATTTTCAGCTTCTGAGACTTCTCCAATCTCGGAATATAGCGACTGTACCAAAACTTAGCAGTTTTAGTATTTAGGGTTTCTCCTAGCTCAGGGTCAAACTAGGGTTTGACTTTCCCGGAGTTTCACCCAACCAAATTTATTGATCCAGGTCTCTAAATTTCGGTTTTGATGAGGATACCAATCCTATTCTAGTCTCACTCAAAAATTCCTCTTCTGTAGAAAGCCCTAATTTCCACATCGAAACTGAAAATGCTTGAAATTGAATTTCGCATTGACAGAAAGATGCACCCTTCAATGGAGAGTCATCCTAGCATACTTTTGCTGAAAATATGTGGAGGAAGATCCACAAAATAGGAAGCCCTAGTTCCTGTAGCTGCACAATGTTTTATTCTCAGGTTAGCTCTGATACCATGTTAGTTTTTCAACATTTAAGCTAGCATTATGATAAGATCTTTTCACTGAGAGAATAACAAGCACAGCAATCACATAAGCACATCACAAGAGACAAGAGACACAAAGATTTTAGGAGGGGAAACCATAAATGGAGAAAACCCCTCAACTTCCTCTAAGATAGTATCACCACAAGATGTGATCCCAAAACAGTAAGATGACCTCCCAACACAACAGCAGCCTTCTGTCTTCTGTCAAGCCAAAGATTTCCTTCTCCAAAGGTGCGCCACACTTGAGAGAGCAAGTGATGTAATTCACGAGTGATAAATAGAGAGACTCTCACTCTCTATTTATATTCTTCTGTTGACTTGAAGTGCACTCAACCATGTAGGCTTAACTTATAATTAATTACTTGAGCCTACACCTTAATTAGTGTATAATAACCCAAGTGCCCCTAAACTGTGGGGACTTACCTAATGACTTGATATGACTTGTTTACATTATTAATCCTCCCGATCGGAACATCGGGGCATGACCACATGATTCAAATATATAATAGAAACATCCCAGAATAAACATCGGGTTACAATATATGAAATACATAGAAGAATACATTCCGAAGTTACATATACATCAACAGTGAATGTGGTGGGATTGCATCATCCTTGAACTTCGGTTCAAAATGTATCCGGATGTCTCGGTGTTATAGCAGATTTCACCACTCTAGGTGAATCACACTTTGTATGGCCTTCCCCTGTCCTGCTGCAGACTCCTTAGCCCATATGGACCACTCTTTGTCCTTTGATGTTTCCTTGATCATCCCTAAAAACACATGAAAAATTATATACACGAATTTTAACCTTATAAGCGCGTACATACGTGGGTTTGACCACTAAAACAGCGTACATCGGGATGTGTGCATAATCCAAATCCTTTTGGAGTTTTCCTTGACATGGATCCGACTAATTTGACTCCTGGCCTTCCATATGCCTTGAGATCGCTCGAATTCGACCTTTCATTACCCCTTTGAAAAGCTATATAAGGAACCCCTTGGTACATTGAAGGCATAAGAGAGAATTGAGAGCAATGAAACTATAGTCCATTGTTGCCGGAATTTATGCTTGAGTCTGCATCCCTTTGTCCCTTGGAGCACTTTTGTGTTCTTCCCAAGCTTTCCTTTTGCTTGTGAGCTTGCTATCGAGAGATGGAAAATTGAAGTGGTGGAGGCCCAAGTGGGGGATTCAGTTTCTCCGGTTCGCAAACGTGCCATCAGAGGTTGTATCTTGTAATCTCTGATTCATATTAATAGAAATATCTTTTCATGTCCAATGATGTGTATTTGAATGAATATTTTATCCATGGGATTATGTCAAATGCTTTTACATTATTGATTATATATGCTAAAATAGATCTAACACCATGATATATAGAATGCTTGTATTGTTTACTTGTTGTTGAGGAAGTAATATAGCAATTCAAGCTGAAGATTGGAAAGCTCAATGGGGATCTACTTCAACCGTCTGGAATAAGGTACGAGGTCTGATCCTTTAGTGTTAGACATTTTATTTCTATTGCATATTGGGAAAGATTGATTTCTGGAGTCAAGCTGTCTGTTGTGGTAACCCAAGCCATAGGAATTTCTCTCCGTAACAGAATTGGCGACTCCGCTAGGGAGTTCCTAGTAGTTGTCCTTTGGGGGTTGTTTTCTCGGCATTCAATGTATTTGAATTGCTCTTTCTCTCTTGTTTCTGTGTCGGTTCTGGGGGCATGTATGCCTGGTAGAGTCTGATTGGTGTAAAGTTTGTCTCAGCCTATCTGTTTGCCTTGATTTTATGCACCTTTTCTTCCTGTACGCAGGTTTTTGATTTACAGTCGCGTATACATGCGGTTTCCTTTGCGATTTTTGCGTATACACGTGGGTTTACTATGAACAATCGCGTATACCTTTGGTTTTGGATTTTTGTGGAAGATAATTGGTTGCTGGGTGAATTCTGTTAGTTGTTCAATCTCCTTTGACACTGCCTAAGTCTGTTTTGACCTCTGTTTCTGACCAGAAACATTTTTTTTAGCCTAATTTTTTTTTAGGAAAGTTTTTGTCATGGCATTTTCAATTCTTTGTTTGAGATTAGTGCATTAGAGTTCTTTTACCTTTGTGCTTTGATAGAATGTTGTTTGAGTGTGCTTGCAGAGTCTAGGGGTCATAGAATCATTCTTTTGCTTTTTGTATCTCTTTTATTTTCAAAAAATCCAAAAACATTTGCTTATCATCATGCATTGCATTTTGCACTTTGCATTGTACTTGCACTAGATAGATTTGCTTTGGAGTACTAGTTAGGACTTCATATAGGAAATTTGCATTCATCATTTGAAGAAGAATTGTGCATTTCACGTAGTAGCATACCCTGTTTTCATGGACACAATGCATTTGCATTGATTGTTAGGTGTGCATTTTACTTCTTGTTGCGTCATAACACCACTAGTTGCACGACCATATCCTCTTTTTGAGTAATAAAGCCAACTAAAATCAACGCTAAATAAAATGAATTACACTCTTTTATTTTCTAGGGTGCACCAACAAGCTTAGGTTTTAGGATCTTGGAATAGTTCATTGTAAGTCAATTCTCCAAGATCACTAAACAACAACATCTAGGTGTCTGTCCAGGTGAGTGTGTGAAATCCTTGGTATAACCAGTGTTCTCAGGATCCTCCTCTCAAAAGGGAGTTAAGCATGAGGTAGTGTGAGCGGTTATTGATTGGGATGACCCCTAGTCATAACTGAGTAGCACCAGAGATATTTCCAGGATTGTATTTGTATCTGGGAGCTCTTTCGAGAGTTTCGGGCTTTGCTACCATGCCCATACGGTCAATCCCGCCTACGACTGTCCGCCTGAGCATTGATTATATTGAGGTGACCTTAGTGGCCTTACCTAGGATATCGAGGGGTTACTTGTAGAGGTTATTCTATAGGTGTCCCGGCCAGGTTGGGGTCAGACAACACAGTCGCTTTACGCATTGAAGCTGAGGGCCACAATAATTGGTTACGTACCTCCGCTTGTTGTGTATGGGAGTCTCAAGCCTCTCCTAGGCGAGACATACCTGCTTCATTCGGGAGCTCACTTATCCAAACCTTGTTTGCTTGCATTTGGATTTATATTTTATTAGTGATTTCTTTGTGCACGATAGTTGGCCTAGGTTTTATGTAAATAGAGAGTCTTTGCTATTTTTTGAGTCATTGTGGATTCGAGTGCGGTTCCGCGTCGTTCTCATCATTTAGCAGGACTTCCACCTTCTAATTCTCCTCCTCCTTTGGGAGAGAGACCTATACAGTCCAGGCAGACTATGTCACACATTGATTCACACACCATGGGGGATTCTTTAGAAGGTATTCATGAACCACCTCCTCCCATTCGTGTAGATGATGGGGAATTTACACCTACTTATGATCCTTCACCTAACTTAGCTGAGTTAGGTCCTGTGATTTCTGAGATAGGAGCCATGCATGATAGACCTACTCACTCTAGGTCAGATTCCCCATTGATGCGTTATCGGTATGGCATGCAGGAGGACATCGAGACTCATTTTGAACCCGCCACTACTAGCTATGGTAGTTATGCTATGTCTGGTTTCCCTATACACGATTTGACATTTCATGTCGAATCCAATTTTGAGCCTAACACTATGCCTGGGGGCACTCTCATTCCTTACCATGCGAAGAGGTTTGGGAGCACTAGTCACATTGCACCTTCCGTCCCAATGGTGGAAGCTACATCATATCTCCCTCCTAGGTCTAGGGTCAGTGATCCGATTAGGATACCAGGTCCGAGATGAGTGACTATAGGCAGTAATACATATCTTATTACTTAGATTCCTTCATCCTCGACCCCTATTTCTTCAAATGTACATCCTCCACCTTATTCACGTGGTCCTTCGAGCCGATATATGGCTATGAGTCAGGTCCATACTACGGTTACTAGACCAGTTGTGTCTCAAGTCCACATGTCACCCGCTACGTCGGGAGGTTATGTTCATGCTTCTAGAGGTCATCTTGCTACTTCCGGGGCATATATCCCTACTTCCGGAACGTATCTTCCTACCTACGGAGTGTCTCATGGGGAATCGCATGCGATGACCTATGGACCTTATCATGGGACGCAGTATGGATAGGTTTCTTCACCTTATGGAGGCGGGTATCAACAACCTGCTTACTCTCCTAATTATGGCTTTGTAGCTCCTACTAGCCAAGGTCCACCATACTATGGTACTTCCATGCCACCCTATACGAGTCAGATAGGAGGAGGACACTATGGCCAAGGCCATGGTGGTCATCAACCCTATATGAATCAGGGAGCAGTCCATTGACCTCATCATCCTAGGCTCCCTTTCCTCGTGACGGTTAATCTTCTTGACTTATCGAGACTTACAAATGATCCTGTGGCTCATGACCCGGCTTGGCCGGCTGTCCCTACCAAGCTTCCTTCAGACATACCTAAGTTCGAAGGCAAACTGGGAGAGGATCCGGGCGAACACGTTACTATGTTTCACCTATGGTGCTCTTCGAATTTGTTACATCAGGACTCAGTCCGTTTGCGACTATTTCAATGCACCCTCACAAGGCCTGCTGTGAAATGGTATATAGAGTTACCTAGGGGCGCTTTAACTTTGTTCGATTACCTTGCGATGACTTTTCTTAATCACTTCTAGCTACCAGTGCGCTATGACGTCAGTACTGAACTCCTATCGACATTTCGGCAAGATAAAGCCACCCATATTTATGATCATATTCAAGAGTGGCATAGATGGAAGAGATTAATTAAAGCTTTTCTACTGCCGAAATTCCTTCTCGAGTGGTTCCTCAAGTCGTTATTGTCGTATATAGCAAAGGATGTTTCCACATCCGGAGTGCAGAATGAGGAACAAGAAATCTTTAGGGCGCAGGAACTGGACTTGATCTATGCTTAGTCCGGTTTGTTGTATGAGATTATTCCCAACACTCCTCATTCCAGTTTCGATCCCAAAGTCAAACCTGGACCACATGCCGATGGCATTGTGGGTTGTGCAAGTGCAAAACCCGCGGATTCGGTTGCAAAACAAGCTAGTAAATTGTCAATCAACCAATCTGCTTCTAGACAAGCTACGGCTTCATCTCAACCCGCCCAAACGACGAATGTAATTTCAATGCAATCATCGGACCAGAAGGGTAACCAGCAGCCTAGACGGAATAGAAGAAAGGGTAAAAATAATAATCGAAAGGGTGGGAATAAGAATGAAAATGCTAACAATAATGACAAAAACGATAGAAATGCTGGGGGGGACAAGCAAGCGAAACGTAAGGTTAAATTCCCTTGCAAGCTATGTAAGGAAGATCACCTCACTTACTTGTGCCCTCGGATTGATGAAGCTTCGAGATTCTTAGCACAAGGCCTAGCTGTGCTAACAAACCCTTTACCGTATAACCAAAATATGAACTCGAAGTCCCATGACCAGTCTAGTGATGACGATCCACCAGAGGGTAGTGGTCGTGGGTGCATTAACATGGTCCGTGCTGCCAAGGTTGTGACTCGTGCGAAAGACTATAGTTTGTCACAACCCAACCCAGGAAAAGAACCTGGTCCACCAAGAACTCCTTTGTGCATTGATAAACCTGCGGATAAACCTGAGGCTGGACCTCGCATTCCTAAGGGAGTCCTTAAGCGTTCGGGGCATAATCCAAATGCTTGAGCCTCCCAGAATTATTCAGTTGTCGAGGATTTGGGCCATACTCCTTGTGCGATGTCTGGATTGGAAGTGCTTCAGAGTTGTCCTTCGCAAAGGAAGGCGTTGCTTTCTGCCCTTGGTGTGAACGATGATGATTCTTCCTCTATGATCAAATTTGAAACTGCAGGACATCAGCCTCGCTTGCCCTACTATGTGTCTCTTTTGGTGCACGTAGAATGTCTTGGTATGACTGTCAAACATACTGTGATTGACGAGGGCGTTGCTGCTTCTATGATGTCTTTGGCCTATTGGAAGGGTCTCGGTTCTCCTGAGCTGTCTAAATCAGCGACTATGTTAACTACTTTTGATGGGAGATCTTTTAGGCCGCACGGTATCCTTCCTTCCCTTAAAGTCCGTTTGGGGGGGAAGACCGTTGCGATAGAGGTTGAGGTGGTTGATGCACCCCTTGACTATAATCTCCTGCTGGGTAGGAACTGGATGTACAGTATGCAAGCCGTTGCATCTTCCCTATTTCCTGTTGTATGCTGTCCACATAACGGGAAGATTGTAACGATTGATCAGATGACATTCAAGAATCCGTCTGTTACCGCATCCTCGGGAGCTTCAATCCCGATCGTTGAACACTCTTAGCCGGCAATTGGGAGTGTGGGTGTAGTCATGTATCCATCCCTCATGGGAAGCTTTAGTTTCCCTGCACCGATCCTCATGATAGGATTTAGTTTCAATAAGGCTTCGAAATCTACGACCTCTGTGTCTTTTCGCACAACCCATATGGAAGACCCTTGGATTCTTCCTACACCAAGTACTTCAAGTGAGCCTGTCAAGACGAGCATGCCATTTCCTACAACCATGATAGCTTATCAAGCTAATCTCAAGAGTGTTGCAGAGCCTTGTTCTTCCTCTTCGCAGACGGAGGAGGAAGACCCCTATGTGCTGCCGGCATGGGCAGTACAGTCTTCTCATGCCCACGACTACCTTGATACGGTTTTCCCTTCAGATGAAGCGATTATCGAGGCTATGTCGGGAGTTGAGCCACCATGGGAGGAACTTCATCATAGATCATACTTTCTTCCAGAGCTTGACCGTTTGGAGCATGAGGATTATAGGGATATTCTTAGTCAGAAAGTTGGTAGTCCTATGGTTCCATTAAGCTCTCCTGGTCCAATGGCTGATGGAAACATGGTGAACATATCGTCAACGATTCCTATCAACATTTCTTGCAATCCTGGCACAATAGAGAATATCTATATTGGGGCAGATTGTTCCCATGCTGAGATTCTGGAATATACCGAGCTATTCAAGGAATTTCGTGATATTTTTGCTTGGTCTTACGATGAGATGCCAGGTATTGACCCTTGAATTGTCGAACATGAGATTAAGACTTACCCCAATGCTAAGCATGTTCAACAACATTTACGCGCCGTGAATCCTAGGAAAGCACCCGCCATTAAGGCAGAGATAGAGAAGTTGTTGAAAGCCGGTTTCATCTATCTCGTTCCCTTGACGGAGTGGGTTTCAAACCCCGTTCCGGTGGATAAGAAGCAGGAAGCGATCCGCATATGCACTTATTTCCACGATTTGAATCATGCCTGTCCTAAGGATAACTTCCCCACACCATTTATAGATCATATTTTGGATGAGTGTGCGGGTAGCGAGGTGTTATCCTTCATGGACGGCTTTTCCGGGTATAATCAGATACAGATTAAACCCGAGGACCAACACAAGACTGCATTTATTTGTCCTTGGGGAACGTTTGCATATCGGAAAATGCCCTTTGGCCTTAAAAATGCCGGAGCTACATTTCAGTGTTTTTGGATGACCTTGATCTTCCACGATCTCAAGTCTATTATTGAAGTGTTTTTGGATGATCTCACTGCTCATTCTCGTATGAGAATGTGTCATCCCTATCACTTGAGATTGGTATTCGAAAGATGCTGGCACTATTCATTTAGATTAAATCCTCATAAGTGCATATTTTGCGTGAAGTCAGGTCATTTGTTAGGATTCATCATTTCAAAAGAGGGTATAAGAGTCGATCGTTTGAAGGTTGAGGCAATACTTCAGTTGTATCCCCCAAAGAATATTCGTCATCTTCAGTGTTTGAAAGGCATGACAAACTTCTTACGAAGATTTGTTGTCAACTTTACCAATTTGACTAGAGGCTTTCTGTGTCTCTTGAAGAAGGACACTCCCTTTGAATGGGATGAGTGAGCCCAGGAGTCCTTCGATGCACTCAAGCGAGCCCTAGCATCGGCCCCAGTGATTAGTCCTCCGAATTATAGTCGTGATTTCTTATTATATGTGGCCGTGTCCTTAGAGACGATTGGTATGGTATTGGTTCAAGAGGATGAGGAGCTCCAAGAGAATGTCATATATTATCTGAGCCGAAACCTTATGGACACAGAGATTCGTTATTCTCATGTCGAGAAGCTTGTTTTAGCTACTGTACATGCGGTTCAGCGTTTGAGACATTATATTCTCCTTCTCCAGACCTTGTTTGTGGCCCATGTCAATCCATTTCAGTTCGTCCTCACATGAAGGATGATTGGGGGAAAGTATAATAAATGGATTGTCATTCTGCAAGAATTTGATCTCGAGTTTGTTTCGGCAAAATTGAAGAAGTCTTTAGTCTTTGCAGAGCTCATATCGGATTTTTCGAGTGAGACCGAGGAGTTGGTATGTGAAGATACGTTTGTTGATGAACACATCTTCTTAATCTCTATGCTAAACCGATGGTATGGGGATATCATAGTATATCTGCAAACACAGAGGACCCCTACTCACCTCTCGCAAGATGAATGACGACGATTACGTCACATCTCCAAGAACTACCTTATAGTGGACAATACTTTGTACCGTCGTGGGGTAGATTCCATTTTATGATGTTGTTTAACTCATGACGAGGCTGAGGTTGTGCTGAATGATTTCCATGGAGGGGCGTGTGGTGGTCATTTATCTGGGATTTCTATAGCTCAAAAAAATTTGAGAGTGGGTTATTTCTGGCCGTCGATCTTTAAAGATTGTGTTGATGCGGTCAAGAGGTGCCACCCTTGCCAGGTGTTCACACGTAATATGCGCTCGAAACCTGCCCCGTTACATCCCATTATCACCGCCGGTCCCTTCACTAAGTGGGGGCTCGATTTTATGGATTGCAACCCAGCTTCAGCTGGGGGGCACCATCACATTATAGTGGCTATTGATTACTTCACGAAATGGGCTGAGGCTATGCCTACAGTAAAATCCAATGGTGAGACAGCTGCTCACTTTGTATTCAACCAAATCATTACTCGGTTCGGGATTCCGAAAGAGCTTGTCACTGACCATGGCTCACACTTTCAGAACCGTATGATGGAAGAGTTGGCATCCAAGTTAGGGTATAAGCAAGAGCACTCCTCTTCTTACTACCCCCAAGCGAATGGATAGGTAGAGGTAGTGAATAAATCACTCAAATCCATTCTCCAACGAAGCATCGCACAAAGCAAGAATAATTGGCACATTATGTTATATCCTGCTTTGTGGGCATATCAAACCGCAGTGAAGACTGCCACTGGTTTTTCTCCATATCAGCTTGTACATGGAGTGGAGTCAATATTACCGGTTGAATGTGAAATTTCTTCGTTGAAGCTAGCTGTGGAACTCTTACCAGACAAGTCTTCACCTTTGGAGGAGTATTTGGTTCACCTTGAGCAACTTGATGAGCAGCGTCGAGATGCCTTGGTGGCTCTAGAGGTTAATAAGCATTGCGTTAAGGTCCAGTACGATAATTCTGTCCATCCAAGAGTGTTTAGCGAAGGAGACTTGGTCCTTTTGTGGGATCAACTGAAAGAACCCTTGGGGGCAGGGAAGTTTAATCCTATGTGGCATGGTCCTTACGTGGTCAAGCGTGTGTTAGAGAAGGGTGCCTATGAGTTAGTCGATTACGAAGGAACGGCTTTGGCAGAGCCTAGAAATGGGCTCTATCTTAAAAAATACTATGCATGATCTTTAGCCAAGGCTGCTTGTTGTATATTATTGTACAACTTTGCATAGTTAGGTCTTTTTCTTATCGTGATCGGGTTTGTGATTAGTTTCCGTTTCTTTTGGCAGATGTCAAGGGAATCTTCCACCTACATAGGATTCGCGGATGGTGCAAGCCGTCACACTCAACACTCAACCACTGCTGCTTTGGTGATTTATACTCCTATGGGTCAGGTACTGTCTTCAAGAGGTGTATGTCTACGGCCATCTTCCAACAATGTTGCTGAATATAGCGCTGCTATTGAGCTTCTACGGGATGCCATTTTGCATGGCATTCTATCTCTTGAGGTACGTCTTGATTCGGAGTTAGTAGTGTCACAGCTCAATGGTTTGTACCATGTTAGAGATTCGACGTTATTGAGAAGGTTCTTACGTGTGAGATTGTTAGAACGGCAATTTGACAGTATAACATTCCAAGAAATAATAATCAAGTTGCTAACTCATATGCTAACTACGTGTTAGATTGGCATTTGTTTCATTCGTAATAAATTAATCACAAACATAATTTTTACATATGTAAATAAATAAACCGATCACCATAAAACTTTTTATATATCAAAAATGTGATAATACATAGTGTCATGATACAAAATTGGGGCTTTTTAAGCCACCATCATATAATACACGGTAGTACAAAATATATACACTCCCAGGTGTCTAATCCTGTGGAGGAGGAAGAGGGTTGTGATCATGGAACGTCACTACGGATCTAGCTAGCCATCGAAATAAACGCACCCATGCATGTGGTACACCCACCACCTGCTGCTGCATGGCCTCAAGCAAGTCCTCGACTTGCGCCATGGGAACTCTATGAGTCAGTCTCACAAAGTTGGTATGAATGTTCTGGAGCATTTGCTCCGCATCCACACCTGTGATGTCATCTCCTCTTCCCCTCCGTCTATGACGAGGGAAGCCCTCTGGCCGCCGTGGTCCCACATCTGCACACAAATGGTAGATGTCACTATGTATTGTATTACAAAAACATGTTTTTTGCTTCCATAAAATCAAGAAAATACAAAAAAATTAAATAACTCAAAAAACTTAAAAAAGAGTGAGGGTCGAGATTCGTTACCTATATCACCATATGCTGATCCTGGTGGCAATGGCATGTTTGGGTCCCCTCAGAAATCTATCCCTGCATAGGGGTAGTCATCAATGGCAACAATCTGTCGTCGCCACCATGGAAAGAAGTCAGTTGGATATGGGTTGGCCACCCTACCACCCCCCAGTCTGCGCATCGTATCTACCCAACGCCGTTGGGCCGGATCTCAAATCCCGTGGAGAGGAATGTCCACTCTAGGGCTCAATCCTAGAACACGCTCGAAGAAAAACATGCTCAAAATACTGCTGAACCTGAAATTTTGTACTCTGCCTGCCTTACACTCAGTGAGCTGGTGTTTCATGTTGCTCAGTAGTGTCGTACTCCAGTCATAGACTGTGGGTCTCATGCACTCCATTGCATAGAACATCAGAGGCCGCGAGGCTTGGTGGAGTGATGCTAAGCCTGCTATCCTGCCTAGCATCAGTAATATGGCCTTTAGGCCCAGCACCTGTATAGCATTGGTAGGGACTTGACTCCCCACCTTCTCAGTGTCTGGAAAACAGTACACAGCTATGTACTCATCGATAGTCAGGCCACCCCCTGACCCACCTCGGGAACGAAGGTTCACCACCTCCCCTCGTCTAGAAAGACAAGTGATAAAGTATATGTCCTCCACCTCTATAGTGAGGGACATCCCATCAATACAGAAGGACTTTGAGTCTGGATCCCAGTAGTCTACCAACATCTGTAGCAGTCTTGGTTTGGCCCTCAAACCACCAAGACACCAAAACTTGTAGAGTCCACATGCACGAAGAGCTTGTTGAGCCATTAAGTCAGCCCTTACTGCTTCCTCTACTTCACCATGCTCACGCTCTCTCCACTCTAGCACCATCCTGCAAAAGAAATTGCAAAAGTATCCATTAGTTTACTTGAAAATCTTATGCGCGGCCTCATACGCGACTGTTTTGAAAACAACCGCATATGTACGTGGATTTTAGGCCATTTTACGCATATAGCCAGCCCTATACGCGGAAAAAACCTCGATATCCGCATGGGCCGCAGCGCACACTTTGGGATGGCTTAAAAACTTCATTTAACCATGAAAATCTATAAAAATTATATCAAATTGCAAGAGGAGAGCATGAGTAATAACCTGGAAGAAACGGTTGTGAATTCCGCCGGCTGGATCTCCTGGAATTTGCAGTTGAAAATCAGAACTCAAATGGGTAAAAGTTTCAAATGATTTATATTTTTTACTATTTATAGAAAAATTTTCAAATATTTGAAAATTTTTACCCCCTTTCCTATAGTTTCGACATTTTCTAACCATTTTGGACTGTTTTTGACATAATTTGTGATGTAGAAGACCTTTTTATAGTGTCGTTTCAGCCATTGGATTGACCCGTTCGTGCAGATATCAGGTATCATGTCTAAATTGGCATATAGGTTAGGTTTCACCATCGTTTGCATTTTGCATGACCTTGTGACCATATCACCATGTCCTTAGGTACGAACCCACTCTATTATGTCACGGAACCTTCTTGCTGCTTTAGAAGTGGCATGATGTGAGTGGTAGAGCTTCACCTTACATGGGTACCCTAGTTATCACCTTACTTGCATTTGGTGCCCATGCCGACGTTTTCTCCTTTAGGGTTTGGGAGTTTGTTGTATAGTACTACCATGACATTTCGCAAGAGCCTCATACTCATCTTGATCTTATGCTAGCCTATTTCCCTCAGGACTCCCTCATGTCAAGTTGTGAATACATTATCATGAGCTTTTCCTGCCTTATTGAGATTTATGTCGGCTCCCCTGACATTGCGTTTCAGCCATATAGCCTGAGCTTGTCTCATGTCTAGCCATGCAGAGCCATTTTTTATATCCTTCGCAGCTTGATTCCCTTTTTACCGGGAGGGGATTTTCCCCCGAGTGTCGATATCCTACACATGTATCCTTGCATTGAGCATAGGTATGATCCACTGCTTGGAACTAGTTTGTTTGCCCTTATGACACTCGTCTCCTCCTAGTTTGTAACTATAAAGCTAGTTTATTCTTTTTTCAAGCTTTTCAAATAACTGAAAAAGTCCAAAAAAATAAAAAAACCAAAAAGCCGGACAAGGAAAGATGTTATCTTTGGCAGTTGTCGAGTCGTGTCGCCTTCGAACAGAGCACTGTATATCACATCCATTAGTTGGGTTATAGTTTGACTTTAGGAGTTGTACTCGTTTATCTGAGTTTATCTCCACCAACTAGTTAAGCTTCCAGTCCTTATGGAGCCTCTGTTGATGCCTCCTGTGTCACAGAGATGTCCCAGTTTGTATATCGAGTCTATGCTGCCTTCATTCAGTCACCATACGCCATTATGCTCTTGTTCTAAGGAAGTTGAAACCTGAGTCGGCCATTCCTCAGTTCTCTTGACTTTGCATGTCGGCCATTCCTGGTACAGTTACTGGTTCGTGCACCTATGATCGAGTCCTTACACATTATACAGCTTTGCTGAGTACCTCGTTTTGGATGATGGCGGATGCCTTAATGCCCCCCTTCTAGCGGATTTCATCCCATCGACTTCAGATCATTTATTCTGGGATTGGAGTCTAGAGTCATTTTGAGTGCCTTGAGACTTGCAGTCATCAGTGGCAGGTTCTCTCGCCATCGACAGTTTCTTGGGAATACATCAATGTCCCTTGATCGATGGATCCTTTCAAGTGTTCGACCTCAACACATTTATTCACACTTGTTAGTTTGCACTCTAGTACCTTGATTCCCATTTTCATTATCGGTGGGTGATCTCGCGTCTGTTAACGGTATACATTAATGACCGGTAATCAGACGATGGACTACTATGTTCAACCTCGACAACTCTATTCGCATAGTAGGACATGTACTCGTAGCAGTTTGCATAGAAGACTTTCCAGATTGGTGGCATCTCTTATATGCTACCGCCTTGATCATGCCAGTGTTCATGAGATTTCAGCTCTCGTGACTTGATTCCAGTGTATGTCAGACATTTCCAGCCACTATGGAGATCTTGATCTATTATATATCTTCAGCCATTTTGGAGATCATGGTCCTTTGTATATCTTCATCATGGAGATTCTGATCTATGTATATTGTACGTGGCTATGACCACATATGTGACATCATGTATCATGCCTATTCATGGCCATTGTACTCTTATGTATCCGAGATTGCTATATGTATTTGAAGTTATATGCAGAGATGTATTATTGTACTATGCTGATTAGGTGGTCGGTCTTCCATTTGGGATCCTTCATCACTCCACTTCTGGGATGGACTTATAATGTATTTCGGCCATCGTATAACCCCTCTGATCTCATACATTAGGGGGCATCTGTTATAGCGGATTGCACCACTCTAAGTGAATCACACTTTGTATGGCCTTCCCCTGTCCTGCTGCAGACTCCTTAGCCCCTATGGACCACTTTTTGTCCTTTGATGTTTCCTTGATCATCCCTAAAAACACATGAAAAATGACATACACGACTTTTAACCTTATAAGCGCGTACATACGTGGGTTTGACCACTAAAACCGCGTACATTGGGATGTGTGCATAATCCAAATCCTTTTGGAGTTTTCCTTGACATGGATCTGACTCATTTGACTCATGGCCTTCCATATGCATTGAGATCGCTCGGATTCGACCTTTCATTACCCCTTTGAAAAGCTATATAAGGAACTCCTTGGTACATTGAAGGCATAAGAGAGAATTGAGAGCAACGAAACTATAGTCCATTGTTGCCAAAACTTATGCTTGAGTCTACATCCCTTTGTCCCTTGGAGCACTTTTGTGTTCTTCCCAAGCTTTCCTTTTGCTTGTGAGCTTGCTATCGTGAGATGGAGGATTGAAGTGGTGGAGGCCCAAGTGGGGGATTCAGTTTCTCCGGTTCGCAGACATGCCATCAGAGGTTGTATCTTGTAATCTCTGATTCATATTAATAGAAATATCTTTTCCTGTCCAATGATGTGTATTTA
>LPNX010592376.1:605303-622842 GCA_001517045.1 Pseudotsuga menziesii | reverse complement strand
TTTTACATTATTGATTATATATGCTAGAATATATCTAACACCATGATATATAGAATGCTTGTATTGTTTACTTGTTGTTGAGGAAGTAATATAGAAATTCAAGCTAAAGATTGGAAAGCTCAACGGGGATCTACTTCAACCGTATGGAATAAGGTATGAGGTCTAATCCTTTAGTGTTAGACATTTTATTTCTATTGCATATTGGGAAAGATTGATTTCTGGAGTCAAGCTGTCTGTTGTGGTACCCCAAGCCATAGGAATTTCTCTCCGTAACACTCGCCCCCCGTGAATGTGGTAGGATTGCATCATCCCTGAACCTTGGTTCAAAATTTATCTGGAGGTCTCGGCCCCCGTGAAAGTGGTGGATTGCATCATCCGTGAACCTCGGTTCGAAATGTATCCGGAGGTCTCGGCCCCCGTGAAAGTGGTGGATTGCATCATCCCTGAACCTCGTTCAAAATGTATCCGGAGGTCTTGGCCCCCGTGAAAGTGGTAGGATTGCATCATCCCTGAACCTCGGTTCAAAATGTATCCGGAGATCTCGGTCCCCGTGAATGTGGTAGGATTGTATCATCCTTGAACTTCGGTTCAGAACGAATCTGATGACTTCGGTACTCGAGAAAGTGTGTTGATCCCGTAATTCCTAGAGGAAGGATTGTCTGAGTTCCACATATGTGTTGATCCCGTAATTCCTAGAGGAAGGATTGTCTGAGTTCCACATATGTGTTGATCCCGTAATTCCGAAAGGAAGGATCATTAGTAACTCCGTAAAGACCTAAATCCTATAATTTCGAAAGGAAGGATCATTGACTTGATCCCGTAATTCCAATAGGAAGGGTTGTCTAAGTTCCACAGATGTGTTGATCCCATAATTCCAATAGGAAGGATTTTCTGAGTTCCACAAATGTGTTGATCCCGTAATTCCAAAAGGAAGGATCGTTAGTAACTCCGTAAAGACCCAACTCCCGTAATTCTGAAAGGAAAAATCGTTGGTAACTCCGTAAAGACCTAAATCCCGTAATTCCGAAAGGAAGGATCATTGGTAACTCCGTAAAGACCTAAATCCCGTAATTCCGAAAGGAAGGATCATGTTGATGTTTTGATGATGTTGATGTTTTGATGATAATGATGTTTTTATGATGATGATGACGTACTGATCGAAAGATCAGTGTATGATGATGATGATGTACTGATCGAAAGATCAGAGTATGATGATGATTATGATGTACTGATCGAAAGACCAGAGTGTGATGATGATGATGTACTGATCAAAAGATCAGAGCATGATGATGATGTACTGATCGAAAGATCAGAGTATGATGATGATGATGTACTGATCAAAAGATCAGAGCATGATGATGATGTACTGATCGAAAGATCAGAGTATGATGATGATGATGTACTGATCAGAGTATGACGATGATGATGTACTGATCGAAACATCAGAGTATGATGATGATAACGTACTGATCAAAAGATCAGAATATCATGATGATGATGCTGTTTGAGAATTGAAGTATTGAAGATGTTGCTGATCGAAATGTTGAAGATGTTGTTGCTGATCGAAAGATCAAAGTGCTGAAGATGTTGCTGATCAAAATGCTGAAGATATTGTTGCTGATCGAAAGGTCAAAACACTGAAGATGTTGCTGATCGAAAGGTCAAAGTGCTGAAGATGTTGTTGTTCGAAAGGTCAAAGTGCTGAAGATGTTGCTGAAGGTGTTGTTGATCAAAAGGTCAAAATATGTTGATGCCGATCAAAGAGTTGCTGTCTTTGAAAATTGAAGACGAAGACTATATGATGTTGAAAAGCTTCCAATGATTTATAGATGTGTTACCCTGATGATGTTGATGATGTCCTCTCCTACTATTGTTGTTGTTGTTGTAGAATAGCCTTCTCGTTAAGGGGGAGTGTTGAAATATTGTAACTTCGAAGAATATTCTATATGTATCTTTTGTGGTCCCCGATGGTCCTACCGGGAGAACCACTTATATTATCTTGTACCTCGATGCTTCTAATCGGAAGAACTAATAAGAGTCATGAGGTTGTCCCCTCTAATTGTAAAGGTGGGTCATTAACACCCCAATGTGGTTACTTGAGCCTACATGATTAACTCGAGCCTACATGTCAGATGAATTAATTGAAGTGAATGGATGAATATAAATAAAGGTGTAGCTCTCCTCATTTGTGACACACACTCTCACTTGTGTAGCGCATTAGTGGAGAAGAGAAGTAGCTGGAGAAGGAGGAGGATCAGGCTTTGATCTCCTTACTGGTTTTATCTTTTATCTTTTTGGGACATCTATATTGAGGAATCTTTTGCTGGGTTTTTCCCTTTAGGGTTTTCCCAGGATAAATCTTTGTGTTCCTTTTGTATGGTTGTGCTTGTCTATCTTTCAGTGATCCTGTTTATATGCTTTTGTTATAAAAATGAAATGAAATACCGATATCTTAGCTAAGCATATGAAAATTTAACAATGCAAGGTGCGCCAGCCCCTCTCTAGCGCTTTGTCTCCTAGAGCAAGGTGTCCCAACGGTGTTTAGAGGGAAAAAATCAAAGCTTCGAGGCCCTTCTCAAAGGTGGATGAGGTTGAGAACCATCCCTAGCTTCTAGGTGAGGTGGCATTCGGTTCCCTAACCTAATGGGAGGATCCCTTAGACGTCTCCTCCTAATATTCAACCTCCTCTATCCCTTTAGCCTTATAAATTGAACCCTCTCTCCATTGTGAATGGAGGAAGGACTATGGTACTCTTATGCTGGTGGAATTTCTAGGTGATCCCCATCATCTTTTGGGAGGAAAAATATCATCCTTTGGGAGGCTATTATCTTTCTTTGGAGGCTTGGCTTGGATTGTTGGATGGAATATTGCAGCATTAAGGCTAGGTTGTGATATTCTTTCCCTATGTAATTCTATGTATCTCCTTGATTACAGTAATACAAGACTGTTTCCATAAATGTTATTGTGTTAATGATATTTAGAGCTTTCTTCCTTAACTATTAGCTTAGATAAGCTTATATCTATGTATGTTTTCACCCTTTGTTTGTTTTGTCTCTTTGATAAGGTTTTACATCTGGAGATATGAAGGCTTCAAGCTTGGAGCAGCAAGGAGGAGAAGACTTATAGATCTGAGGAAAGGTACTCATCTCTTCATCATGTATCTTGACTGATCTAGGAAGGTAGGATGTACTATGTACTTGATTTGTTCTAGATCCACTTGGACTAGGGAGATCTGGCTTGAGTCCGCTTGAGTAGATTTATCCACTAACACTTATGCACACTAATGGCTCATCATTTTGAAGGCATACGCATGTCAAATAATGTCCGTTGAAAAAAAATAAAAGAAGAAAAAAAGAAAAACAAAAGAGAAGAAAAGAAAAGTCAAGTGTTGTTACACAAGAACCAACACTTGTAACATTCATGGTTGTCACACAAGAACCAACCATAAAAATTAGCTACCACTCAATTATCTTAAGACATGGAATGATTTATTGCGAAAACATAATCATGCAAAACCAAGTTCAAGAATCCAAGAGTTCAAACGAGGATCGATGGAAGGTTGTATGAGGACATGCAACATGTTTAGTTGGGGGGAGTGTTGGATCTCCAAAATGCCACACTTTATCCTCTTTTCCATACACCATTCGTCACTTTTATCCATGTTCCATCACTCCATAAACTATTCATTAATACCATTTTCATGAATAAATATGGGTTTACCTTATTATTTTCCAATTCATTTGTTTTTAAGTATTTTGAGAGAATTTGTGCTTTAATATTAGAAAATTGACATAATTTCATTATATCTCAAAGTTGGATGAGTTTTATGATGTTTAGAGGCATATTTGAAGATTTCAACAAAGTCAAAAATCACCACCTAGCCTCAAATTCGAATTTCATCTTCAAGCTTTGAAGATTTGGGATAATTATTCAGGCATATTCAAAGGAAAAAAATCATGGAGATATGGATAGAATATCTTATCCAAGATTTGTGAGAGGATTTAAAGGGATAATTGGTTGTACCTACTTGAGATAAAAGTGGATCTACATTTATTAGTTTCTTATCATCTTTTCAAAGGAGCTCATGTATAAATGAGAGTGTTCTTTCCTCATTTGAGAGGGGAGAGAGGGAGTCTTTAGTCCTAAGTTAATGTATACTCTTTTAGTCGTGGAGTGGATTTTGATTATTATGTAATAGAGATGGTGATGTAATGCAAATTTCTGGATTTTCTCCATATTGTTTCAATCTTTTCTTATGAGTTGCTAATGTATATTTTATGTGAGCTCACATGTGTTTGTCACTTGTTATTTTTTATCATTTCATTTGTTACATGTTCTTATCATAGATCAGTTTGCTTATTTTCTTGTTTTCTTAATTAAGTTTACTTTTAAGCGATTATATGTGCTTTCTAAAGCAGGTACTTTGTGCCATTTTACTCTAATCCTACATATATTTTGCTTACCTCACAAGTTTACAATCTCCTCGCATTGACAATTTAAATAGTTGGATATTTTTCACCAACAATAACTAAGTTTAAGTGCTCTTCCATGATTGTTTTATTTATACATTAATGTGCATGGTTGAGACAATGGGGGGGGGGGGGGGGGGGTTTCCAGGAGTCACAACAAATAAACAGTTATTTCAACCATTTTGTTTTGCAAATTTCACAAATTTTATATTTTTGCGCATTTTTCAAGGCACACTCTCCTTATATGAAGGGAAGGAGCACGTGCACCCGTCTTGCTCCACATAAAGGTGTATGTGCCCTCAAAACTAGTGTTTTGAGTGAAAAAAGGGATCACATAAAGGTGTATGTACCCTCAAAACCATGTTTTGAGTGAAAATGGGATGGGTTGAGCTAGTTATGAATGACAAAAATATAGCTTGTATTGTGGTGGGATTATCAATTATGAATGACTAAAACATATGATTCACGGACTCTTGGAGCTGTTAGGGACTCTTGAACATATGACACTAGGAACATTTGGAGATTGATTAAGGACAATCGGATGTCATTAGAGATGAAACAATGCCATTAGGGTCACCTAGATGCCATTAAGGTAATTAGGGTGTCATTAGGGTCATTGAAGTGCCACAAAGTGTTATAATAGATGTGGGGTGACCATATGTGTTTGTTTGATAAAAAAAGAACTCCTACTTGATGGTGGGAGGCAAAGCCATGCAATTATTTCTAAGAGATAATCGTGTATGTTTACACATATACATTTATTTCAAGAATAAAAATATACATTTGTATCAATAAATACCTTTACATGCAATTCTTCACCAAATCTTCTAGCACCACCACTGGCACCACCACCTTTTATGGGGGCAAAGTATGCATCTATATATATTAAACTTTGTGGCGGCAAAATTGTGGGTTTATATAGATATACTAGATTTTTATAAATGTATACCTCACTTTTAAGAAAATGTAAAAGTAGAATAATGCATTTTTTAACACTTCACCGTGGTAATCTAATTTGGAGATAAGTAATGCTAACATTTTAGTCTCTTTTGATGATTATTCATGACTCTTAAAAGCAGTAAAATAACACAAGGAAGCAGTTGATTCTTTGCAACTAAAATAATGTCTTCCGGTGGTTGATAGCAGAATATATATCAATTAGTTTAAATCAAAGTTTCAAACCCTTTTTTTTCATATGCCCGGTTTTTTATTTTTGTCATGCTGACAAAATGTACATGGATGTGGTACACCAAGAATGACAGTCTGATTTTGAACATTATGACTCAAGAGCTTCTCTTTTTTAATAAAAGTCATGGCCGTAATTGCCAATCAACTTCTACCCTCTTTATTCGATGGACCATGGTGATTTCTCCGTCCTTCTCTGGACACTAAATGATAAAGCTGTGGCTGTACTTTTGCAGACATGACTCCGAAGCTCCCTTTCAGCGTATGTTCTGCAGTCCAAGTCTCCAGCCAACAGAACAATTACCCCATTAATGCACCCTTCCTTTCTTCCTTTTCCACAAAGGGGGACCTCTGCGATTTGACCCACCCACCGCTATGCTTTTGTACTAATTTCTCACCGCCATTGACAGACGCACACAAATCCTGCCTTCTCGGTAACAGCATAAACGACGACATTAACATTCAAATTCACAGCTAGTCAAGACACTTTCGGCGACATGGAAATCCGATTAGATATTCGATTTCTGTCACAGCTGTGTAGCATTTCATCGAAATCTATTTCGAGTGCCCTTAAATTAATCCACGAATCCATCCGTATAAGAATAACCTTTCAAGCCAGGAAAACGTGGGGGGCCACCAGAGGACGCAGGTCTGTAGTGTGATCTCTCTTATACCGTGAAGTATTTTCGTTTGTTTTTTGTTCTTCATTTCTGGCGCGTTCTGTACTATGCAAAGCAGTCGATCGGGACGCGTCGTCTTTATTCTTTGAGCGTCGGCGGTCGCATAATATGTTGGATAGCCCGACAAACACGCACGATCCATTTGTTTGAAAGCAATCCAAAATTAGAAGAGCAGACAGTAACCTGTCAAATCTATACAATCCTCAACAGAGCCTCTTATACCGTATTTACCTAGTATTCTCGACCGCAAACACAATCTGTCGACCTTACACAGTTATCCACGCCGCGGCTTCCAGTCAATCCATCGATCAGCTTAAACAGTAACCAGTACAATTTTTCTCGTTGAACCAAACAATAGCTGTAAAGTATGTTGTAGACACGGCCCACGACCATAAATCTCAGTTCATTTCAGCTTGGTTTTTACAATCAAGTTTCACGCATTTCTTCCCGCATTCTCTTTTCATGGTTTCAAATCGTACCAATGGTTATATTGAAACCCTAGAAAATCAAGACAGGTTGATAGGTTAGATTGAAACCCTAGAAAAATCAAGACAGGATAGGTTAGATTGAAACCCTAAAAAATCAAGACAGGATGTGTTAGATTGAAACCTAGAAAAATCAAGACAGTCTGATAGGTTAGGTTGAAACCCTAAAAAATCAAGACTGGTTGATGGGTTAGATTGAAAACCCTAAAAATGTAAACAGGTTGATTTCCTTGTTGTATTGGCAGAAACAGTTCGTCAGTGCCAATTATTTTTTGGATTTTACCTGTTTCCTTGTTCAGTGAACATGTGATTATCAGATCATTTCAGGAAGAAGTGTCTTTATTGGTAGAAACAATTCTAAGATGCCAATAATGTGTTGTATTTCACTTTCTTGAACGTCACTACAGGGATTGTTGTATTTCGCTTTCTTTTCAGTACAGCATGGCAGAGGATTATTCTAGAGAACCGATAGATTAGGATTTTTAGTTTTCTTATGTACAAATGAAGAGAAAGCAAAGGAGTATTACAGAGAACGGGCAGTTCGAGATTTTTATTTTAGTTTTGACCTACTCATTGTGCAATCATGGTTACTTGGTCGCATTGAAGTCGTATTGTAGGGAAACTTGGTTAAAATTTCGATATATTAAAATATAAAAATCGAATTGAGTTTTTTACTTAAAAATTATCATATATTAAAAGTAATATGAGTTTAAAGATATAGAATAGAAATTATTAAAATAATTATAATAAATTTTTTAAAAATAAATAATTAAATAAAAATTAAAATTCTAAACATAGATTAATAATTAAAAAAAATTACTTTTTTAGAATATCTAACATAATTATATCTCCTGAATTTTCAAACAATTTTAAATAAAAACATATAATACTTCTAGACTTAAGATTCCCTCAAATTTAATTCATTCGACTTTCAAACAATTTTAAATAAAAACATATAATACTCTTAAACTTAAAATTCTTTTAAATATAATCCACTTAACTTTATAACAAAGAACCCTACCATTTTAAACAAAAACATATAATACAAGATTCTAACATAGAAAATTTAATAAATTTAATACACATAAGTTTATAACAAAGAACATTCAATGTATTTACTTTCATAAGTTTATAAGAAAGACCATTCAATGTATTTACTTTCAAGGGCTTAAAAGTATATTATAATTCTAATATATAATGTACCTTAAATTTAATCCACTTATAATAAAGGAACCCTCAAGATATAATATAAGATTCTAAAATAGAATCAATGTATTTACTTTCAAATCCTATAGAAAAAAAAATCTTTTAATATGAAATATTTTTTTAAATTAATTCTTTTTTACGATTGGATTTTTTTTTTAAATCAGTATATTTGTAGGATATAAGTTTATTATCTTTGGAATATGAAAAATTGGACTTTTAAAGTGAAAAAATGAATGCGATAATAAAGGCATATTTTAATTGAAATACCTTTGATTTAGAAGTTTGACGATTTTGCTAGGAGATTAAATATTTTTTAGGCACGAATTACATGGTATTGTGAAAGAAATTTTTAAAATTCTACAAAACTATGTCAAAATTTGCATAATTTTGTGTTTCTAGGGGTATTTTAAGGCTTTAAATCTTTCTACTCATTGAGAAAAACCATTTGAACATATAAATTTCAGATTATTGAAAACATTTGCCATCCGAAAAGCGGCTAAATTGTCCAATGTTTAGACTTCTTATTTAAATAGGATAGGGACATTTAAATTTCAGATTATTGAAAAACATTTGCCATCCAAAAAGGGGCTAAATTGTCAAATGTGTAGACTTCTTCATTTAAATAGGCTAGGAACATTTAGTAATGAGTGCATAAGGTAAGGTTAAAAAATGTTTAGTTAAAAAGATAAGGTCATCATTTATGATAATAATGAGGGTAACTAATTTTATTTGTATGAGCATATTATGAGGCTTTTTACCATGCGCATCGTGTGACATTTTTACACTGTTAGTTTAAAAGTTAGATGTTTTCAACACTTTTTATTTATTTTTCTGGTTTGTTTTTCACATAATACGGTAGAAATTTTAGATTAATTCTTGAAAAAGCATATGATAGTTGTTAAACTTGCATAATCTTAGTGCCCTTAAAGTATTTGAGGCTCTTGAATCCATTTATGCATTCAAAAACATGATTTGAGCCCTTCGAAATTCAGATTTTGGAAAAACAAATTAGTCAGATTTTGGTAAAAAATCACGAGAAAGTCTAAAACGTCTAACAAATAGAATACTCCCCTTTTATATAATAACTAGCCATGTCAAATTTCTTGTGTGTAGCCAAGCTGCAACATTATGAGGCTTCTTGCAATGCTCATTCATTGTGTGATCTTTCTATATAATATAGCCATGTCAAATTTCTTGTGTGTAGCCCCGCTCTTTGGCCTTAAAACTAAATTGTATTTGCAAGGCAAGAAGAATAATATCAATTATTTAAATTGAGCATGTTTTCTCTCATTAATGTTCAAAATTGATCAAATCATCGCATACTATTGACACAAACTCAGTCAACAAAACCAATCAACAAGGGTTCCCACTCTATCGATACCCAAACAACTGCTATCTCCATAAGCACCAACCCAGACAGGTTTTACCGCATCCGGAAACACCCACAGAGTGGATGAAGTCTCACCCGAGATGTTCGAGGGAGAGTTGACGGAACCAAGTTTATGTATAATCAAAGAGGACAATGTGCATCTACTTATCAACTTAGCGCAACATTGAAAAATATGGTCATTCAACTTATACTGTAACAAAGCCTCGTTATCATTCAACAGATTGCATTGTTATATAAGAACTGCAATAAACCCATTGATGCCCAAACAGATCCAATAGAATAACATCATTTAAAACAAGGAAACATCACATAATTTATAGATCCATGTCATAGATACACATTGCATTCATAATTGAGTAGCAGAAAATAGTAAAACAAGAAAATAGAAAAGAACACAATGATTCAACTCAACTTATGTCGTGTCATATTAACTTCCGCACAAAAACACAGATTCTCCAAAACAGTTCACAGATCAACAGATCTCAATTCATGCATTGTTTCAAGGAATTCTGCAACCGGTGCAGACACCGCTTGTTCCTCTACCTTGTATGATGTAAGTGTAGAACAAAATAAACACAGCAGCATATCCTTTCCCTAGATAATCAATTTAATCAACATGAAACTAAATTCATACCTGAGATCTAGCTGTTATTTGTCTTCATTCCAAAGTCCTTCTTGCAATCTTCAGTACCTGCAAAAGAGATCAAAAGACAAAAACATGAGATGAGAGTATCATGGAAAATTGATCATCTATGTTAGTGATCAAGGAGTCTAACAACATTTAATTGGTATTACCACACATTAAATACAAGAAAGGGGAATACTTTTGTATTAATAATAAAAGAGAGTAAAGTTACAACCATAAATCCTTGATGTTGCTAGCTTTATCCTCTACAACATATCTACAATCCTTCACACTTACAACAATCTCTTCACACATAAGCTCACTCTATCTTTTCTCTAAACCATATCTCGATCCAAAAACATAAGGGTGCTTTCTTTGATCTCCCCTCACTCACTCCATGAAGGCTTCATTTATAGGAAAAAAATGATGAGATTCACTTGGGGAATGGATAGGAGGTGATCCCATAGGTGAGGAAGGAGAATGGCACCTTGCCCTAGCTAGTAGGAACCAATTCCACGGAGGATTTTGCAAGGAAGCTTCTAGAATCTTCTTTTTTTCATGTTTTAGGTCGATCGGTGTACTTGGATTAAGGTGAAACAACGCCAGTGCTTTTTAATCACAAAGGAAAGGCGTCGATGGTGCCTGGTGCTAGAAGAAAAACAGGAGCTGACGCACTTTAATCCACTGGACATAGCACCGACGGCACTCTGTCATACTGGAAAACAACGTCGGTCATCCCAGGGTTGGAAAAAAGTCACCAAAGGAATATCAAGCTATGATTTCTTGAAGGGCCATCAGGCACTAGTGGATTTTTCAGGTGCAACAGAATGTCCCCCAAAGTATGAGGCTAGAAGGAATTGTTAGGTGAAATACTTTTCTAGACATCAATATGGTATCAGAGGCACTAAGAGATGACCTTTACAACTAACATAAGACCAATAAATGACTTGTCTAACTCAACCATGGTTGCGGACCAATACACTGCAGATCCATGATGATGACCATGTCATGGCTACCAATAATACACTGTAGATCCATGATCAAATGACATAAAAAGTGGAACATTGCTACGAAACATACAAAGTAGATCCATGTTATCCGAACCCAGTATGGACATAGCCACCAAACATATAATGTGGATCCATGTCATGACTCAAAATAATCTTCCATCACAACCTAAGGATAGGAAGTGATGCTGATGAAGCTTAACCGCTCAGGGTCTTCATCCCAATCCCTAATCGATACGATTCTAACCATGTGAGTAGATGTCTTGACGTCGAACATGGTAGAAACCACTTGATTACTATTCATTGATGTAAACTGTTAACAAGTGTGAGGGAAACCACCATCAATGCCAATGATTCCTAAAATATCTAAGTACATTCTCCCAAGTGTGAATAGATGTTTTGGAGTCGAACACTTGATAGAATATTTCAATCAGAGGTCATTGATGAAAACCTACCGTTGAAAGTGAGGAAACCTATGATTGAGGCATGCAAGCTTCAAGGTACTTGACTAGGTTTCTAAACCTAATTCCTGGATCATGAACTGAAGTGGACAGGAATAGACTTGTTGAAGGAGGGCCATGATGTTTCCCCCACAATCGACACTAAACATGGAACAAAATGTGATTTTTGAAGTGTTGAGACAACCATGAAACTGACTCAGACATGACTGACTTGGTAAGTGTTACGGAGAGAAATTCCTATGGCTTGGGGTACCACAACAGACAGCTTGACTCCAGAAATCAATCCTTTCCAATATGCAATAGAAATTAAACGTCTAACACTAAAGGATCAGACCTCATACCTTATTCTGGACAGTTGAAGTAGATCCCCGTTGAGCTTTCCAATCTTCAGCTTGAATTGCTATATTACTTCCTCAACAACAAGTAAACAATACAAGCATTCTATATATCATGGTGTTAGATCTATTCTAGCATATATAATCAATAATGTAAAAGCATTTGACATAATCCCATGGATAAAATATTCATTCAAATACACATCATTGGACAGGAAAAGATATTTCTATTAATATAAATCAGAGATTACAAAATACAACCTTTGACGGCACGTCTACAAACCGAAGAAACTGAATCCCACACTTGGGCCTCCACCACTTCAATCCTCCATCTCTCGATATCAAGATCACAAGCAAAAGGCAAGCTTGGGAAGAACACAAAAGTGCTCCAAGGGACAAAGGGATGCAGACTCAAGCATAAGTTCCGGCAACAATGGACTATAGTTTGGTTGCTCTCAATTCTCTCCTATGCCTTCAATGTACCAAGGGGTTCCTTATATAGTTTTTCAAAGGGGTAATGAAAGGTCGGATCCGAGCGATCTCAAGGCATAGGGAAGGCCAGGAGTCAAATGAGTCGGATCCATGTCAAGGAAAACTCCAAAAGGATTTGGACTATGCACACATCCCAATGTACGCGGTTATATGGGTCAAACCCTCGTATGTACGCGCTTATAGGTTTAAAAGTCACGTATAGCATTTTTCATGTGTTTTTAGGGATGATCAAGGAAACATCAAAGGAAAAAAAGTGGTCCATAGGGGCTAAGGAGTCTGCAGCGGGACATGGGAAGGCCATACAAAGTGCGATTCACCTGGAGTGGTGAAATCCGCTATAACAGATGCCCCCTAATGTATGAGATCAGAGGGGTTATACGATGGCCGAAATACATTATAAGTCCATCCCAGAAGTGGAGTGATGAAGGATCCCAAATGGAAGACCAGCCACCCAATCAGCATAGTACAATAATACAACTCTGCATATAATTGCAAGTACATATAGCAGTCACGGATACATAAGAGTACAATGGCCATGAATAGGCATGATACATGATGTCACATATGTGGTCATAGCCACGTACAATATACATAGATCAGATTCTCTATGATGAAGATATACAAAGGACCATGATCTCCAAAATGGCTGAAGATATATAATAGATCAAGATCTCCATAGTGGCTGGAAATGTCTGACATATACTGGAATCAAGTCACGAGAGCTGAAATCTCATGAACACTGGCACGATCAAGGAGGTAGCATATAAGAGATGCCACCAATATGGAAAGTCTTCTACACAAACTGCTATGAGTAAATGTCCTACTATGCGAATAGAGGTGTCGAGGTCGAACATAGTAGTTCATCGTCTGATTACCGGTCATTAATGTATACCGTTAATAGACGCGAGATCACCCACCAATGATGAAAATGGGAATCAAGGTACTAGAGTGCAAACTAACAAATGCGAATAAATGTGTTGAGGTCGAACACTTGAGAGGATCCATCAATCAGGGGACATTGATGAATTCCCAAGAAACTGTCAATGGCGAGAGAACCTGCCACTGATGACTGCAAGTCTCAAGGCACTCAAAATGACTCTAGATTCCAATCCCAGAATAAATGATCTGAAGTCGATGGGATGAAATCCGCTGGAAGGAGGGCATTAAGGCATCCCCCGTCATCCAACACGAGGTACTCAGCAAAGCTATATAATGTGGAAGGACTCGATCATAAGGTGCACGAACCAGTAACTGTACCGGGAATGGCCGACATGCAATGTCAACATAACTGAGGAATGGTCGACTTAGGTTTCAACTTCCTTTGAATAAGAGCATAACAGCGTATGGTGACTGAATGAAGGTAGCATAGACTCGATATGCAAATTGGGACATCCTTGTGACACAGGAGGCATCAACAGAGGCTCCATGGGGACTGGAAGCTTAACCAGTCGGTGGAGATAAACTCAGATAAACGAGTACAGCTCCTAAAGTCAAACTATAACCCAACCAATGGATGTGATATATAGTGCTCTGTTCGAAGGCGACACGACTCGACAGCTGCCAAAGATAACATCTTTCCTTGTCCGGCTTTTTGGTTTTTTGATTTTTTTTTTGGACTTTTTCAGCTATTTGAAAAGCTTGAAAAAAGAATAAACTAGCTTTATAGTTACAAACTAGGAGGAGACGAGTGTCACAAGGGAAAACAAACTAGTTCCAAGTAGTGGAACATACCTATGCTTAATGCAAGGATACATGTGTAGGATATCAACACTCGGGGGAAAATCCCCTCCCTGTAAAAAGGGAATCAAGCTGCGAAGGATATAAAAAATGGCTCTGCATGGCTAGATATGAGACAAGCTCGGGCTATATGGCTAAAACGCAATGTCAGGGGAGCCGACATAAAGCTCAATAAGGCAGACAAAGCTCATGATAATGCATTCACAACTTGACATGAGGGAGTCCTGAGGGAAATAGGCCAGCATAAGATGAAGAGGAGTATGAGGCTCTTGCGAAATGTCATGGTAGTACTATACAACGGACTCCCACACCCTAAAGGAGAAACCATCGGCATGGGCACCAAATGCAAATAAGGCGTTAACTAGGGTACCCATGTAAGGTGAAGCTCTACCACTCGTATCATGCCACTTTTAAAGAAACAAGAAGGTTCCGTGACATAATAGAGTGGGTTTGTACCTAAGGTCATGGTGATATGGTCACAAGGTCATGCAAAATGCAAACAGTGGTGAAACCTAACCTATATGCCAGTTTAGACATGATACCTAAGATAGACATGAACGGGTCGAAAGCTCGGAGAGAGTGTACAAAAAGTGGACCCTACATGACAACCATATTAGTCCAAAACAACCCAAAATAGTCAATAAAGAATCCAAACTATAGGATATAGGGAGGAATGATCATGACAACAACACCCAAATGAAACAATGCAGTGAACGATGAGACATAAAAAGGAAACTAAGGTGTAGACCCAACGTTCACGCATACACTACCACCCTAGTGAGGGTGACCACTGGTGTAAAGACCGAGCGAAGGGAAAAAATCCTCCACAAATGGAGTAGAGGATGAAGATGACCATTCCCAAATCTATGAGCACGGTAAGGGGCTGTGATGCCCCCAAGTCTGACACCAGAGTCCGTACTAGGACCAAGATGGGTGATAGGATACCAGGCATGCCGAAAATAAAAGGACCCAAACTCAAGAGAGCATAAATATACTCAAGTAACCACGATCCTAAAGGCCAACTAGCGCACAAAGAGCACACTCCTAAGAAAATCTACAGCCAAAATACAAGCAAACCAAGGGGAGGATATGTGAGCTCCCGAATGTAGCAGGTATGTCTCACCTAGGAGAGGCTTGAAACTCCCATACACTACAAGCGGAGGTGTGTAACCAATTATAGTGGCCCTCAGCTTCAACGCATATAGCGACTATGCTGTCCGACCTCTACCTGGCCAGGACACCTGCAGAATAACCCCTGTAGAGCACCCCCTCGATAACCTAGGTAAGGCAACCAAGGTCACCTCAATATAATCAATGCTCAGGCAGACAGTCGTAGGCAGGATTGACCGTATGGGTAGGGTAGCAAAGCTCGAAACTCTCGAAAGAGCCCCCAGATACGAATACAATCCTAGAAATATCTTCGGTGTTACTTAGTTATGACTAGGGGTCATCCCAATCAATAACCGCTCACACTGCCTCGTGCTTAACTCCCTTTTGAGAGGAGGACCCTAAGAAACACTGGTTATACCAAGGATTTCACACACTCACCTAGATAGACACATACATGTTGTTGTTTAGTGATCTTGGAGAATTGACTTACAATGAACTATTCCAAGATCCTAAAACCTAAGCTTGTTGGTGCACCCTAGAGAAGAAAAGAGTGTAGTTCATTTTAATTTAGTGTTGATTTTAATTGGCTATAATTACTCAAAGGGAAATGGTCGTGCAACTAGTGAAGTTATGACTCAGCAGTGAAGTAAATATGCACACCATAACAAACAATGCTAAGTGCAATCTTTGTCAAATGAAAAATAGGGTATGCCACTACATGAGATGCATAAATATATATTCCTTTCCGAATGTCAATGCAATCCTTCCTATATGAAATCCTAAAAACAACTCTCATCCAAGCAATCCAATGCAAGTACCTCCTCAAATCCATATCTAAGATGCAACTAAGAGTGCAACTACTTTGTATTTTTCAATATAAAAGAATGAAAAATGCAATAAAAGTCATCTAAAACTCTCGGTCTCTGCAGCAAGTATAAAAGACAAGCCCAGCAAGACACCGAGACAAAAAGAGTAATGCACTAATGGCAAAACAAAAAGGATAAATGACTAAAACTACTTTCAAAGAAAAATCAATGAAATTGCGGTCTCTGGTCACAAAAGAAGCATCCAACAGACAACAACAAACCCAAGAAAGACCCAATCACAGTCACAACCCACCCAGCAACTTCCCACAACATCAAACTCACCAAAAGGGAGGATGTACGCGACTGTTTAAAGAATAGATGCGTATATACACAACTTTTGGCCAAAAACCTGAGTGTATACACGGATTTTGGCCAAAAACCTGCGTGTATACGCAACTTTTGGCCAAAAATCCACGTATGTACACGACTTTTGGCCAAAAACCTGCGTATACAGAGAAGGAAGTGGTAAAAAGCAGGCCAAGGGTCAAACTAATAAAGGGGAGTGTCAATGGATGAACATACTATAACATGCAACACAGAAACAGGGAGAAACAAAGAGCAAGTCAAGAATATCAAGCCCATTATGCCCCCAACCCCAAAGAAAAACAAGGAACATCCCCAGGGGGGTCGCCAATTCTGTTATGGAGAGAAATTCCTATGGCTTGTGGTACCACAATAGACAGATTGACTCCAGAAATCAATCCTTTCCAATATGCAATAGAAATTAAACATCTAACACTAAAGGATCAGACCTCATACCTTATTTCGGACGGTTGAAGTAGATCCCTGTTGAGCTTTCCAATCTTCAGCTTGAATTGCTATATTACTTCCTCAACAACAAGTAAACAATACAAGCATTCTATATATCATGGTGTTAGATTTATTCTAGCATATATAATCAATAATGTAAAAGCATTTGACATAATCCCATGGATAAAATATTCATTCAAATACACATCATTGGATAGGAAAAGATATTTCTATTAATATAAATCAGAGATTACAAGATACAACCTCTTACGGCACATCTGCGAACCAGAGAAACTGAATCCCCCACTTGGGCCTCCACCACTTCAATCCTCCATCTCTTGATAGCAAGCTCACAAGCAAAAGGCAAGCTTGGGAAGAACACAAAAGTGCTCCAAGGGACAAAGGGATGCAGAATCAAGCATAAGTTCCAACAACAATGGACTATAGTTTGGTTGCTCTCAATTCTCTCCTATGCCTTCAATGTACCAAGGGGTTCCTTATATAGCTTTTCAAAGGGGTAATTGTAGCTAGGGTTTGAGCCCTAGCTTGTACGAATGAGTACCTACTAAGGACAATGGATTCCTTAGTAACAGTTCAATGAAATATGAATTAAAAGCTATAACTTGAAGTAAAAAGATGCTAAACAATACTGAGAATTAAATCTAAACAAGTGCATTAAACAAAACGGTAACAAGTAAATAACATAAAACGAAAGCAGTACATAGTAAATAATGATCTTTA
>LPNX010592376.1:541598-605174 GCA_001517045.1 Pseudotsuga menziesii | reverse complement strand
GATAACAGATTGCCCTCTGATGTGCGAGGGCAGGAGCTCATCGTATGGCCGATGGACATCATAAGTCATATTTGGTTTTCCTGGGGTGTGGAGAAGAGAAAGAACTAGCTGAAGTCTGGAACACCGATCTCAAACCACCTGCAAGGACTGAAAAGTACATAACCTCAATAATGGATGAGGAATCATCTGATCATCTGAATGAGGCGGGCATTCCCATGCTCGTAGCAGGATATAGCATAGTAAGAACAATGAGACCAAAATATGGGGACCTTAACATATACATGTCCTCAAATACTGAATGAGGAAGAATCTCAATAGATGGACGAGGCGGGCATTCCCATGCTCGTATCAAGATACATAAAAAATCACTTGTGAGGCCCAAAATGAAGGACTTGGAGTAGATAATCACTGTGCATATGATGAGGGTCCGGAAGGGACACAAATCTGGAACATACTGCTGAGCTGACCATGTCTGAGCTGAAAAACTGATACACTGGAATGGCAGCAGTGCTACTGAATGTGGTTCTGAAGGAATTGATGCGCTGCTGGATCAGAGTGACAAGGGTCACACTCGTAATGGTACACTGATCTGGAACTGAACTGGGTACTCAAAGAAGTATAGAACTGAATGGCTTCCGAATACAATCACCAACGCAGCCCGGACATCCACAGGAACTTATAACTGGGCTTTCCGAAGTGACTCACTAATGTGCTAGAGTCGGGGGAAATCCGGGGTCTTCGACACAGAATGGAAAGGATATACATCCTGCGCGATTCTCAACGATGCGAATAAGGTACTGAAGTCGAGCATGTGAGAAACAACTATTCGGAGAGGCAATGATGAGTCCTCCCAAAATGGTCCGTAGGCACTCATCACAGATGGTGATGGGTCCAAGGCGCAGGGGCCTCTAGGTCTATCCTTTGGAATAGAGGGGTTGTCGTCGACAGAGGGAGACCTGCAACTATCAAGGCAATGATGTTTCCTTGACGGAGCGCGAGGTGAAAAACCGAAATGTCATAGTACTGATGTCAGGAGTGATAAACTGGGGGGAATAAATGGGCAAGTAGAGCAGGTGGACTCAAACTTCCTTTGTTCAGAGTATGATGGCGGGGATGATCGGGCAGCGTATGAAACTGACTGGTGGTAAAGGGATCATATCGGTATAGCATCTGAGGGTGACTGGGCTGCGGGAGACTCAAGCTGTGGTAAAATGGTAGGAGACTGCAGAATACTCTGAACAAAGGCGACTTGATTGGGGGTGCTGCCGAGATGATCGATCATAGCGCCAAGAGGCGCGGGGGACTGCTTCATGAGTTAGGGAACTTGAAGAAGTGTGGATATAAAATGGTACTGTCCGGTGGATTTTACGAGCCCAGGACAGTTCATGCTCGTGGTTGCTTTCAATTTTAAGGAGTCTGAAAGCAAATAAGAAGAATCTGAAATGATGGAATGTTACTGTCGTGTGGATTTTACGAGCCCACGACAGTTCATGCTCGTGGTTGCTTTCAATTTTAAGGAGTCTGAAAGCAAATAAGAAGACTCTGACTTGATGGAATGGTACTGTCATGTGGATTTTACGATCCCATGATAGTTCATGCTCATGGTTGCTTTCAATTTTAAGGAGTCTGAAAGCAAATAAGAAGACTCTGAAATAATGGCCAGGCAAGGAGGAAGTGTTCAATCAAGGGAGCATTTATGATGACCAAGACTGAGGGTGGGGGGGAACACTGGTGGGCCTCCTTGCGGGGTGAATGAATGGTGGAAAAATAACGAAACATTTTCAGTATGACAGGAGTGGATGGCTCATGTAAAAAGTGTGAAACAATCTGATGTGGCACGCAAATCGAGGCGGCAAAGTGTCAGATCACAATGTTGAAATGGTTCCAAGTGAGAGCGAGACATGATCTCAAGCATCATCACGAGCTCGGAAAGATGAATCCGGCGATATAAAAGGTGTTAAACACGGAGAGCGGCCCAAGTGGCATGCAAACCGAGGCTACTATTGGTGTCTAAAAAGTGGGCAAAAAATGATGTATTCAAAAAGATGCAACGAGGTGACCATTGGGATGATCTCGTCGTGCTGATTCCAATGGTGGAAACGGTTCGGAAAACGGATTCCATATGGGTTCATAATGGCCAAAACAAGAACAAAGTCGACGGACTACAAATAGTAAGTGGGCCCAATATGACACGTCATTTGTACTATTCGAGGTTGATTTGAGATCGGAGTGAACCAGAGCTGACGTGTGATTTTTTGGATGATCCGACCGGTGGATTCGATATTCAGGAGAGCCAGGTATTCCGTTAAACTTACACCTGTTTTGTTTTTTGGGTTGGGAGGGTTGGTGGGCCCCCAGGGGACGATGTTGTACGGTCCATAGGGGTGGACCGCGGGTTTAGTGGTCAAAACCGCGGTCTCCGATCGCGAGTTTTGACCAGGACAGCCGCGGTCAGAGACCGCGACTGTTCGGCTTGACAGCCGCGGTCTGGACCACGACTGTCGGGCTTGACAGCCGCGGTCTGGACCGCGACTGTCGGGCTTGACAGCCGTGGTTTGGACCGTGGCTGTTCTGGGTTATGGATGGGTGGGGCAGGTCTGTTATTTGGACATGAGCCTAATGAGACATCTTTGTGTGATTTGTAGGATGCCACATGTGGTATGGCGGGAGAGGGAGATGCCAGAGGACCTTGTGACGGCCATTCGAGATGACCGTCGGGTGCGGAGCATGCTGGGGCTCTTCGGACTACTGAAGTTTGCGGAGATCCCGATGATACGGTCAGCAAGGTTGCTGCTGAACTGATTGATCGATTTCTGGGAGCCAGAGACACAGGCCTTTCGGGTTCAGGGAGAGAGGGTGGACCTCACCCTGATCGATGTTTATTTCATGACGGGGTTGTCCTGCCTGGGGAGGGTAACAGACACACAGCCGCGGGTCTCTGCGGATCTGGATATAGATGACCTAGCAGTGCGGTTCGGCAGGGCAGACGCGAGGGTGCATAGGAATGCACTCCGGATTCAGGATTTACGGGAGCCAACAATTCGTGCGATGGCAGCCTGGGTGGTACGGATTTTGGGATCCCAGTCACCTGAAAAGGTGTCTGGGGGTCAGATGCAGATCGTAGAGCGAGTACTGGCTAGGACTTACTTTGCGTGGGGCCAGATGTTCCTGACCTGCGTGCAGTGACAGCTGACCGCAGCAAAGGAAGCTGGCAAGGGATTCTGTTTTGGTTCCTTTCTAGTGGCATTTTTCATGGAGAGGGTCCCCACACTGCGGCTGCGGGTGCCGGTCAGAGAGGGAGGCTTGAGGGAGCCTCGGATGATCCGGTGGGGAGAGATGATGTGCCGCCGGGGCAGCGGGGACGTTGGGCGGTATTTCACTCAGGAGCTGTAGATGCAGTGGCTTCAGCTACCACTGGCGCTGGAGGACTATCCTTACAAAGACATGGACTACACAGGGGATCCAGATGCGCCACGGCCACCCGGACAGGCATGGGGTCCAGATGGTATGTATGATTTTAATTGTATTGTCCAGTTTTTATGTTATATATGAGATATGGTGACTGACAACTGGGTGTTTACAGATGTGGGTCCGAGGCCGCCGCCAGATCATGTGCCCCGTAGAGGGGTTGTGGCCATGCCAGCTTTGCCTGGACGGGGGGTGGGTCGTCGCCCATACCCTGAGGGGACATTGCAGGCCTTACGGGTGCTGTTAGAGGGCCTACTAGAGGGAGTGACTGACCGGGGGTGGCGAGACCTAGATCCTGCTGTGATCCAGGATTGCTTGGAGGCGCCGCGCGACTTTAGAGCGATTGCGATCCGTGTGGCTTTATTGGCGGACCGTGCATGGGCTCAGAGGCCCAGGCGGGATGAGCACTTGCCTGAGGAGGAGCAGGGGGAGGAGTCAGAGGCTGCTGACACAGATAGTGATCCAGGGTATGATTCCCACTAGGGAGAGCAGGGGACTCTCCCTGATTTTTTGTAGCTACGGCTTTGTAGTATATGAGGCTGGATGGATGTATATATATTTTTTGTATAGCTGAGTACATGGGTACTCAGGACATGTATAGTCTTGTAGCATGTATTTTTTGGATATGTATATATTTATGCACGTGGATGCACTTTTATGATGTTTTATCCTTGGTACGCACGTGGATGCACTTTATGATGTTTTGATATGTTTGTTTTGCACGTGGATGCAAGCAGTCTAGGATGTTAGGCACGTGGATGCCCCTTGTGTATTTAATTTGATGTGACATGATTTATGTATGTTTAGGCACGTGGATGCCCCTATGGATGCAAATGTGTTTTTATGGTTTATGTATATGGATGTAAGTGTTTATGCAATGCAGTCTTTTTGGTTTTCTATATGGTTGGATGAGATGCTATGATGCATGATGGAGATGTTATATGGTGTGATTGATATGCCAATCTAGGATGTTATTGGCCATTTGATCTGCGACACTATTTTGAGCTCTGGGGACATGCGTGAATGTGATGGATTCAAACTGTCGGCTAAGTTGTTTTATACGCAGGAATTTTCTAAAGAGGCAAGGATCGTGCACCTGGTAGCAGTTGTTGATCTGGGAGACAAGTAGTTGGGAGTCCAAGAACACATGAAGGTGACGTATGCCTAGCTGGAGGGCAGCAGTCAGGAGACCGGTCACAGCATCATACTCTGCCTGGTTATTGGTAGTAGCGCCTATACATGTTTTGTCAAGGTGAATCAGTTCGTTGGAAGGGGAATACAAGACCCATGCGGCGGAAGCCAGATTGGGAGACCAGCGGCTTGCCCCATCAGCGTAGCCAATGTAACGAGGTGGAAGATGGTCCATCTGTGGGCATGCAAAGACGATAAATGTGAGATTATGGTAAAAAAGGTAAAAAACAAAAAAGGAGAGCAAACTGTACAATACGGACCAATGAGGTCGCGGCTTCAGTTATGGGTAAAAACGTTTAAGGTACAACCCATTGCGGGGGTTGCGTAAAGGTTGGCCTTCAGAGTTAGCTAACACGTATGCCCCCTTGCTGAGGCAAGTCTGCACAATGTAAGGGCCTTGCCACATGGATTCGAATTTTCCTTTACCTTTTTTGTCGTTGGCCTCGTCATAGGCGAGGACTAGGTCCCCCTCGTGGAAAGTACGGGGGTGAACATGTTTGTCATAACTGGCTTGGGAGCGGATTTTGGCAGCCTCGATGTTCTGGAGGGTGGCGCGACGATCTTCATCGGCTTGTTCGAGGGATAATAGACGGTGCTCAAGGGGGGAGGTATCGGGTAGAATCTCAACGGCGATGTGTAAGGCAGGTATCTGACACTCGATGGGGAGGACAGACTCTACACCGTGAACTAAATGAAACGGGGTAAAACCAGTGGCGGTTTTGGTGGAGGTACGGTAAGCCCATAAGGCAGGGAATAGCATATGGTGCCAATTGGATTTATGCCGATCAATAGTACGTTGGAGTATGGTTTTGAGGATTTTGTTAACAGCTTCGACTTGACCATTCCCTTGAGGGTAGTAAGCCGAGGAGAACTGGTGTTGGAACTTAAGGAAGGTGGATAACTCACGCCACACGGAGTCTTCGAAGTGTGATCCATGGTCTGAGACCAACTGTTTAGGGACCTCGAATCTAGTGATGACATGGTTGAAAAAGAAACGGGCAGCAGTCTCAGCGGTGCAGTTGAAGGTGGGCATGGCTTCCGCCCATTTGGTGAAGTAATCGACGGCGACAACGATGTACTTATGGCCGTTCGCAGATGTGGGTCTACACTCCATGAAGTCGATGGCCCACTTACAAAAGGGACCAACAGTGACGACTGGGTGTAACGGAGCAGGTGGTGTCCGGGCTTTGGGGGCAAAAAGTTGGCAGTTATGGCAATGCTTGACCGCAGTGATGCAGTCAGTGAAAAGTGTAGGCCAGAAGTATCCGGCGCGGACAACCTTTTGGGCAGTGGCCATCCCTGAGAAATGGCCGCTGCAGGCACCGCTATGACAATCATTAAGGGCCTGTTCAGCTTCCTCGTGTGTAAGGCAACGACGAAGAATTGTGTCGATTCCTCGCCGGTAAAGGACATCTCCGATGAGGAGGTAGCGAGAGGCTTGATGACGGATACAACGATGTCCATTACGAGTGACGGTGGGTCGGAACTTTTGTGTGCATAGGTATAACAAGATATCACCGTACCACGGGTCTTCGGACGAGATGGTGAACAAGTGATTATCGGGTAATTCCTCGGAGATAGGCGGGGCCGGGATGAAGGAAGGGAGATCAGTGATGAGCTGGGAAAGTGCAAGGGCTTTAGTGCTCTTAGGTGTTCGGAATGTGAGGTCATATTCCTGGAGGATAATGACCCATTTAGCCACACGACCTTGCAGGAGACGCCGGTTTAAGAGATATACCATGGGGTTAGAATCGGCGACAACTGTGGTATGACTAAGTAAAATGTAGTGTCTCAATTTTTGGACAGAAAATACCACGGCTAAAGCTAGTCTCTCCTCATATGGGTAACGTAGGGGTGGGCCAGATAAGGTTTGGCTGACGTAGTAAATGACATGCTCTTGGCGTGAGCTGTCTTCTTGAACCAAGACTCCGGACACAACATGTTCAGATGCCGAAACGTAGAGGATGAAGTCCTGAGAGAAATCCGGAGGGGAGATCAAGGGGGCTTGTGTGAGAGCTTTCTTGAGGTCTTCGAATGCGGCTTCTGCTTGTGCGTCCCAGACAAAGGGTACGTGGGTACGGAGCAGGCGTAAGAAACCATGGACGGTTGTGGCGTAATCAGGAACGAAGCATCGAAGAAAATTGGATCGCCCTTGCAGACTTTGGAGTTGTCGTAGCGTTCGAGGAGAAGGAAGGTCTAAGATGGTTTGGACTTTCAAGGGATCAACAGTAATTCCTTTTTGGGAAATGATGAAACCTAATAATCGGCCTGCCGAAACGCAAAAGACACACTTGTGTGGGTTCAAGCGGATACGATATTTGCGACAACGCAGAAAAACTTGCCGAAGGTCATCAAGGTGGTCTGATCGTTTTCGGGAATGAGCTGTAAGGTCATCAAGGTAGACGAGCAGGATATGGACCAAATCATGAAAACAATAGGTCATGGCCCGCTGGAATGTGGCACCAGCATTTTTTAGGCCGAAAGTCATGACGCGATAGGCAAAGGTGCCCCATGGGGTAGTGAAAGCGGTTTTGTACTGGTCTTCCTTTTGGATTTGGATCTGATTGTATCCGGAAAAACCGTCCATGAACGACAGGACTTCATGCCACGCACACGCATCAATGAGCTGGTCAATGAATGGCGTGGGGAAATTGTCTTTGGGACAGGCACGGTTTAGGTCTCGGAAGTCAGTGCATACTCTAATGGTGCCTTGTTTCTTGTTGACAGGAACAGGGTTTGAAACCCAGGTGGTATAGGCAATAGGGTAAATGAATCCTGCCGTGCGAAGCTTCTCAATCTCTGCTTTGACAGCTAGGAGTTTTGAGGGATGGATGGGACGTTGTTTCTGACGAACAGGGGGTACGTCAGGCCATGTGTCAATGTGGTGCTCTATAATGGCAGGGTCAAGACCAGGCATTTCGGTATAGGACCAGGCAAAGACATCACGGAATTCTTTGAAGAGTGTTTTATATTCCTTCATCTCCTGCTCAGTGCAAGATGCTCCTAAAGTGATGAGTTCGGGGGTGCCTCCGGGGGCAGCGATATCAATTTTGATGACAGGTGAGATGTTGTCCATGTTCCCCTCTTCGAAGGCGTCGGGAGAAGGAATAGGGTCTTTGAACCAGTCGAACTTGGGGGGAAGGAAGTCTTTGGACTCGACTGCAAATTGGGTAGCAGTTTTAGAGGAAGATTCATCTGGGAGGAAGTAGGAACGATGGTGCATGTCATCCCAAGGATAATCCGGGGCAGTGAGAGCTTCGAGAATTTCCTCATCCGTACGGAATGTTTGGCTTGTCAAATCGATTGACGGGGGTGTAGTGATGGAAGAGATCATATATATGGTATTAATCTCTTCGGAAGAGGGAGAGTCCGGGGGGTGGATCTCCACAATGGTGAGGCGGGCCATCTCGAGATCCAGATTGTTTATCTCAAAGAGAGTGGTATTAACCTCTTCGGAAGAGGAAGAGACCGGGGAATGGATTTCCTCAATAATGAGTGGTGTCGTTTCAGGTTCCGGATTGTTCATATCAAAGAGAGCTAGCCTGTACTCGGGGAGATCGGGACAGTGATGGGAGTAATGCCTGTAAAGATCGCATAAGGCACAGGAGTGGTTAGTGCGCAGGGATTTGTCGCGAGGCGTAGGGGTTGGATCTAGATGGACAACCGGGATGGTGGGGTCGTCGTCGAGCATTTTCATGTACTCCTTTAATGCTGGTAACTGAGGACATAGGTGAGTCGCATGGCCCAACTCATCGCATAGCGCGCATTTGGGAGGAGCACGAAACACAGGGGGGTTTTTGACTGTCTTAGCGGGTGGGACAGCAGTGTAAGGTTGGGGGCCTCTGCCCCCAGTGGGTTTGGGGGGAAGAGGGGGGATTTTCGCAGAGGATGACGGGGTAGCAACACCGTGAGGTGGTTGATTAGTAGTGACAACGGGTTGCACTGGTTGCAGGACGACATCTGGTGTCGGGGGACTAACGGGAGGCGAAAGATACCAAACGGGTAATCCTAAGGTTAACCAAGGGAGGTTGAGGGTAGCCATGACCGGGGCGCTAGCCACTCCTGAGGGAGGGAAGAGGAAAGGAATGGTATGAATGGGTGTAGCACCAATGTGACTAGGTACCAAAGGGGGTTTAGGCAACAAAGGCGTTTGATTAGTAGGAGTCCGCGTGATGTGGGACAGGGTACATAGATCGGATACTTCGGTGGTAGGGGACGGGGGTGGAATAGATGGGAAGGTCGAAGACATTGGCTCATCTGAGTAAACTACAGGACCCACTGAAGACACGAATGAGGTGGTGGCATCTGAAATAGGTTGTTCAACCACGGGGAGTACGGGCCCTATAGAAGAAACGACTGTGTTGGTGGCACCCGAGATAGGTTGTTCTACCATGGGGAGAACATTTTCGGGCGCCGCAGGGGCATTGGGATCGTGGTAAGTAAGTTGGTCAACCGTGACCACGCGTCCCTCATGGGGGAACATCATGATATGAAAAACGGTAGAAGCGACCGCTCGCATGGCATACATGTAGCTGCGGCCAAGTAAAAGGTTATAATCAAGCTGGGCATTGATAACCTCGATGTTTATTAGGACGGTTTTGCCAGCCAGCTGGAGGGGGACATTGGTCAATAGGCCATGTGGTTGAGCTGAACGGCCATCATAGGCTCGCAATGCAGTAGAGGACTGCTGGAGAGGGGGGGATCCCATTTTCTGCCAGATGGAGACGGGCATGACACATGTAGAGGCACCTTCATCAATAATGCATCTATGGACGACAAAATTTCGGATGGAAACAGAAACTTGGAATGATATATTGGAAGGCAGGCGGGGTTCGGATTGGTCCAAATCAAATGCCATTAACTGCGAATCAGTTGGATCGATAGCTCCAATGGCTGAGAGTAAAGTATTACGCTGCGAAGGGCAGTTTTTTAAGACTTCCAAAGCAGACATGGCTGCGAGGGATTGGGATAAATCATCGACAATGTTGTAGTTAGACACAGCCCGCACATTGGGGTTGTTGTTGATACGGCGAAGTGGGAAACGGGCTGTTTTGGGAGCTCCATCGAGTGGAGGTGGAGGTATACATAACGCTTGATCAGTGGGATGAGCGTTAGCGGGGTTATTGGCAGGAGGGGCTTCCGGGGTGGAGCCGTATTGGTTCCACCGAGTCTGGAGGTTGACCTCATCGGAGGACATCATCAACAGATGGTGGGTACCTGAGTCAAATATAGGTTGGTCAGGAGCCGCGTAAGTGATTTGTTGGATGGGCGCATTAGCTGGAGGTGGAGCCAATGGTTCAGTGTTCACTAAGCCTTGGTTTGGTAAGGGGTTTTGTAGCACCAAAGGTGGCTGCTGAGGTTGTGGGGGATTGGGTGGTGCTTGAGGAGCCACCTGTCCTTGGCATAGTCTATCAGCAGCCAAAAGTTGTTGGACTCGCTCCATAAGTGGACAAAAATGGGTGTAGTGGCCATAGACCCCACAAACAGAACAAGGATAGTTCGTTCGCAAATTAGGGTTTTTAGCCTGCTTGGGCGGGCGATCAGGGTTTTGGTTGGTAGGGGCCGCGTTATTATTAGCGGGGGGATTAGGGTGTTGACCAGCTTGCTCGGTCTGTTGGTTGTTCCCACGATTTCGGCCTCTGCCACGGTTTTGTTGGCCCTGGTTGCGTTGGTTGTTCTGGTTTAGCGGCGGGTTTTCTTGGGCGTAAACCTGCCCTTGGGTAGTAGGTGGATTCTGAGTTTGCATAGGTGCTAGAGCAGGCTGCGGTGGATAATAGGGAGGTGGAGGCTGCGCTGGTGCAGCTACTATAGGGGGTTGTTGATAGTGCTGTGGAGCGGGTTGTGGGTTTGCCGCAGGGGTTGGCTGTGGCTGATAATAATGAGGTTGGACTTGTGGTGGCGCAAGAGCTGGTGCAGCCTACTGATGATAGTAGGGCTGAGGTGCGATCGGGGGGGCGTAAGCGGAAGTTATATGGCCGAAACATTGAGGTGGATAGGAGGGTCCATGGGAATGGTGTTGATGTGGCATTTGAGCATACGAGTTGGTTGCTCCAGACTGGGATGTAGCCCACGAAGGTTCAGGGCCAGGGGGAGGACGGGCTACGAAAAATGGTTGAGGCTGCGAAGAGAGACGGCCAATGATGCCGTCGGCAGCGTGGGATGCCCCCGGCGCATCGTGCTGGGAGGGATCGCCGCGAGGGGTGTCAGGTATGATGGTATAAAGATAACCCGACTGGGCGTAAATGAGATCGAACTGCTGGGCTTTAAGGATAGCCTCTTCCTCCGACTGGGGTCTTTCGGCTGCCACATCCTTAGCAATGAGCGGAAGGAGGGATTTGAGGAACCAATCGAGGAAGATCCGGTCATCTAACTTGATTTTGCATAGGCTACGGCGTTGCCGCCATTCGTGAATGTGGTCTGTGATATGGGTAGCCGTGTTCTGCCGGCAAGGAGGATCTCCACGCCCGCGTCATAGCGGATAGGTAACTGGAAGAACTGGAGGAAGGTCGAGGCCAGGGACGTAAAGGTGGCATGGGTTCCATGGGGTAGCTCGATATACCATTTGGCAGCAGAGCCAGTGAAAGTGCGCTGTAATAAACGGAGGCGAATGGAGTCGTCTACTATGGAGTTGGAGGAACACCATAGATGGAAGGACATGATATGGTTCTGTGGGTCTTCACCTGCCTTACCCTTGAACTTAGGGATGTCTGAGGGGAGCTTGGTGGGCATGTGAGGCCACGCGGGGTTGTGCCGGATGGGGTCATTGGTTAATCTGGCTAGGTTAGGTAGATTGAGGCTAGCCATGTATGGCAAACTTGACGAAGGGTGTGACACGGTTGTGGGTTGGATCAAGTTGGGGCCGATGCCCCCAAGTGGAGGGGTCATGTGAGGGAGGTTGCCCCCAAGTGGGGGAACTATGGTGGTATAGGACGGACCTGCACCCCCAGAGATGGTATGAGTCACTAATGGAGTGGGGACCGGTATTCCTGCTGCGGGAATCGGTACTGTGAGGGGGACAGTAGAGGGGGCCCCCATGGAGGGCATACCCAAAGTAGCTGAGGTACTGGGTGTCATGGTGGATGTGTCACCAATGGTCCCTCCCATGAAGGGAGTGGGATTCACACCGGCCATGGGGCTAGTAGGGGCGGTGTAAAGGGTGTTCTCGGATTCATGCTCCGAGTATGATGTAAAATAAGGGGCGTCAGAATCTGGTGACGGAGTCCTATGCCGCTGACGAGTGGAGTCAAGTGACAAGGCTCGAGATCTACGATGAGTGGTATCAAGTGATCCGTGCTGTGGGGGATCGCCTCGGAGGCACCGAGAATGTCTCGGGGAAGCAATGGTGATAAAATGAGGTCAAATCTGTGTGGGTTGAACTAACTACAAAACAGCTCAAAAAACTCTAATGCAACCGAGTGTGCAGAAGGAGAGCTCAACAACTGGGGCGCTCAGGCCAACAACAGCTCAAAACACCCACTGTAACTGCGTGCTACAACAGGCGGAGTATCAACAGAAATGGTCAGAATACCAAAAAATAGCAGGTTTCCTATAAAAATGAAAAATGGTGGACTCACTAAACCAAAAGGAGGTAAGGGAGCATGTAAATACCTAACTAATAGTATTATGACTCAACTAGACATATCCTCTACAAGGTGATGAAATCCAAGTCAGACAATATGAAGAGGAAAATCAAGTGGCTAAAGTATCCCCCTACCGGGAGGGACACCAGGTACTCAAACCTAGAAGTATGGCAACTAAGATACCCCGTTCATGACACGTCCAGAAAGGTAAATCTGCCGCTTGGTCCTTTAACCGCAATATTCCCTATACAGAGATATTCCGAGAACTGCGAAAGGTAGCCCTTCAGTTACTGAATGGAGTTCGGTATTCCACTCAGACCTCCGGAACCAATCTCATGACTTCAACCCTCCTAAGGGAGAGGCCTTCTGATAATCTGGTTGTGACCGTGTCAAAAAATACTAGGGGATTTTGGTTCCCTAAAGGACAACAACTATGTCTTAAGTGTAAATAACCAAGGGGTGTTATTGGAAGCCTATCCCCTTGATCCTACCTAACTACAAAAGTTCTTTTATGTTCCCCAAGTGGGGTTAAAATGTTGGTTGAGTTAAGTATTTTTTAGGTCTCACTTGATTTAGATGACAGAGTGTGTGCTGGTGAGGTTATGATCCCATAAGAGAAGTGCCGGGGCAAAATCCAAAATAACAATATAATTGAATGAAAAATTTTATACCATGCAAAATTTATCTGAATAAACAATGCTGAAATAATTCTAAAAAAAAAATGCTAAAATTTTGTAAACAATTCTGTAAACGTGGGACAGAAAGGCTGTAAGGCTGCAGGTGGGACAGATGGCTGTGCTAGTGCAGGAAATATGGTAGCAAAGTGACTGGGTTTCGGCGCGGCAACGAGTACAAAAATCAAATCGTGGATCGCGGGTATGGGGCGAAATCGCGCGGTCGGACCGCGGGTTTGAAGGCGAAAGTCACGCGCAGGTCGCAGGTTTTTTGGCTAACAGGGGCGGTCGGACCGCGGGTTTGAAGGCAACAGTCGCGGTCGGGATGCAGGTTTTTAGCTAACAGCGGTGGTCGGACCGTGGGTTTGAAGGCAACAGTCGCAGTCGGGACGCAGGTTTTTTGGCTAACAGCGGCGGTCGGACCGCAGGTTTGAAGGAAACAGTCGCGGTCAGGACGCAGGTTTTTAGCTAACAGCGGCGGTCGGACCACGGGTTTGAAGGCAACAGTCACGGTCGGGACGCAAGTTTTGAGCTAACAGTGGCGGTCGGACCGCGGGTTTGAAGGTAATAGTCGCGTTCGGACCGTGGGTTTGACGTAAACAGGTGCGGTCGGGACGCGGTTATGGGGCTGAAAGTCGCGGTCGGCGGCGGCCGAAAAGCGACAGCCGAAAGGAAAAAACGGAAAATAAAAAGACTAAGAAAGCCAGCGGAGTCGCCAAAACTGTAGCTAGGGTTTGAGCCCTAGCTTGTACGAATGAGTACCTACTAAGGACAATGGATTCCTTAGTAGCAGTTCAATGAAATATGAATTAAAAGCTATAACTTGAAGTAAAAAGATGCTAAACAATACTGAGAATTAAATCTAAACAAGTGCATTAAACAAAACGGTAACAAGTAAATAACATAAAACGAAAGCAGTAAATAGTAAATAATGATCTTTATTGATGTTACCTCCAATGTGGAGGTGGGTGAAGTCCGTTGCATTTGTCCGATGTCGGTGGCTCCGAGCTTCAAGCTGCTTCTTCTCTTTCTCCAATGGTGGAAATGGGCCAAAAGGGGCTCTTACGGTGAAAGTAGCTTCAATGGTGAGCTATGGTTTCACGAGCAATTTTGGTAGAGGCAGGATACTTGTGATTGTGGATCTGGAATAAGGGGTTTCCACCCCTTATTTATAATTGAAAACCATGCGGTTTTAGGGTTAGGGTTTCATCTATTTAGGGTTTTTTCCTCATTTCCTCATTATTTAATATTTTTTCTTCCTTTTTGGATATTTTTGCTTTTTTGGAGGAATTTTGGATATTTTTAGCTGAAAATAGGGTTTTATGGCCTTTTGGAGGCATTTTAAGCCTTTTGGAGGCTTTTTGCATGGTTTTATAGGTTTTTGATGGAAATATGGTAGGAAAATGGACAAATGAGCCATGTAATGGGGCAGATGAGGTAGTGAACCATTTTTGGGTGATAACAGTAATGAAAGGTCAAATCCGAGCGATCTCAAGGCATAGGGAAGGCCAGGAGTCAAATGAGTCGGATCCATGTCAAGGAAAACTCCAAAAGGATTTGGACTATGTACACATCCCGATGTACGCGGTTATATGGGTCAAACCCACGTATATACGCGCTTATAGGTTTAAAAGTCGTGTATAGCATTTTTCATGTGTTTTTAGGGATGATCAAGGAAACATCAAAGGACAAAAAGTGGTCCATAGGGGCTAAGGAGTTTGCAACGGGACAGGGGAAGGCCATACAAAGTGCGATTCACCTGGAGTGGTGAAATCCGCTATAACAGTAAGAAGGTAAAGTTACTGATGAGTCGAATTTTAGAAGAGACATCCTTTGAACAATTTGCGGCACGCCAAGTAACTCGGTAGCATTGACTTGACAAGAATGAAACCAGGTGTAACTCAAGGAATTTGAGGAAGCATTCTTTGAATTGACTCAAAGGAGTCAGGTGACTCATAAAAGTGGATCGACTCGGAGACAAGTTGAATACCCAACTGTTCTAATATGAAAATGTAGGTAGGTGCCATGTAAACTGCATAAATACAAATGAAAAACATTCCCCTTTCCTTTAATTTCCCCATCTTGAAGGTTGAGTGCCTCTTTTCGTTTTAACGAGTTCAAAGAGGGTAACAAAAACTTGTTGTAACTTATCAAGTGATGAGTCCATTCTCACATGTTTTACGAACCTGAGAAAGGAGGGGTTCATTCCCAGAAAGGGTCTTTCATCGTTTGATTTCATGAGTCTGATGAAACTCAACTCAGTATCGTTCATGTTTAGAGAGTCTGAACGAAGGCACAAGAAGACTCTAAAAGGTTCCTTTTTAGTAAATTTAGTCCCGAGTCCTGAAAAAGTATAAAATAATGCCTCAGAGAAATATTCTAGCTGATATCAACCAGATTGTTTTGTTTTCGTAAATATCCCTAATTGGTTCGAAAAAGAGATAATCTACCGCCAACTAGTCGACCGTTCTGATACTTTTACAAGCATGAATGTAGCAAGTTCACTTGACAATATTTTTGTGTTTTTAAGGAGACTGAAAAGAGCTTAAATATAACTCTATAATGGGTTCTCTTTTTCATAAGACAATTTTTATGAGTTTGAAAAAGCAAAAAAATTGGACTCGATACTCTTTTATTGGTTGTTTAACGAGCATATGAAAAGTGTAAAAGATGCTTGGTACTTTTTCATTTCCACTCAACGCATGAAAACGACAAAAAGAGCTTAAATCGTAGCCACAAGCTGCTTAGATTTGACCTGGAAGCTTAAAAAACATATTAGAACCATTTTTGACTATTTCCACAATAAAACTATAGGAAAGAAATAATAAAACCCATAATATTAAAGTAACTTTGGAATTAATTTTTTTTTTAATTAAATAATAATAAAAAAGTGTTGGCGAAAACCCACCAACAAATCCTCGTTGACAGGGGTTCTCACTCTGTCAATGCCCAACCAGCGCGATCTCCCTGAGCACTGGCCTAGACAGGTTTTACTCTGCCCAACAACTTTCGCAAAGCAGACGGAGTCTCACCCGAGATGTTCAAGGGAGAGCTATCGGAACCAATTTTTAGGCAGTGAGAAGGGAAGATATGGCATCCGATGGGTCAAGCAGCATAAATATTAGATTATAGAACTAAGACAATGATCATAATCTATCTTCATCGCTACAGATCTAACCAATCACATCATTTATTTGTCATAGCAAAATTAGCACAGCAGTATAAAACAACTTTAACCATCATTTATTAGAAATGTGACAGAATTGGAAGAGATCACTGCACACCATAATAATAGAAATGGAACAGATCACAACATCATCAGTAAATCATAACCAAATAGATCGCAACATCATCATAATAGATTTTACACACTTCATCGATGTCGCAGTCATTAAGACAAAGACAAGGTTTATCCAACAACTGTCATGTCATATTCATTTGCGCAATAGATCCAAAATAGATAATTCTTATCCACAACAGGAGACTAATTACATCCCAAAACTCAGACAGATCGCAGATAAAACAGATAACTCTCTCCCGTCTATCGCGATCTCTGCAGTATGATCTATGATGTCTATTACAATTGCAAAACAAGCTTCTATATATAGGCTTGCACCTTTGCATTGAAGGTCCACTTCTAACTAACTTCTAACCGCTATGAACTATGGAGACAAAACTTGGTCAAATAATATATTAAATATTAAAAAATGGTTATCTTTCCACCCATAACGCTAATCTGGCCTTGCGCGGTGTCGCGTGAGCTTGCACAGCTCCTATGATGCTGCATAAATCACTTACCAAAACCCCTGCCAATAGGAACCCAACACAGTCTTATGGCTCATCCCCGAGCCACGTCAGGTTGACAGGGTATACACCGACGTCTTGTCCTTAAAGTCTTCAAACTGCTGTGAGATCTCTCGAACTTGCATCTAGAATATTGCGGCAGTGCTTTGATAGTTAAGCAAAACTTGCTGCATGGGGTGCTCTTCCCTAACCTTGCCATCGACCATCTGCCGACTCTCTTGCACCGCCTGCAATGTTGTGACTGTTTTGACAGTGAGCTTCCCACCAACTTCTTGGAACTCATCTAGTTGGGCGCGGCGCTTTTGTTGATGCTCATGGGCATGAGGAACTATTTGCTGTAGATCCTTCAATTCCTCAACACGCGTGATACACATCATCGGCGGCATTTCCCGTAGTGACGTCTTCAGTGTCGTCAATTGGACTTCAGCTTCTTGTACCTATGTTGTCAACTGATCGAGCTGTTCATCGTGGACAATGTTCTACCAAAATTGTGTTGTTTCCTCCATGATTGACTTAGCCTCTTGCTCCATGGTTTCAAATTTTGCCACTATCTCTTCAATGGAAGTATTCCATTCTGCAACCTGCTCTAACAGGGTCATTGGTTGGACCAGGGCATTGAGCATCAGATTGGTGTCCTGAAGCCGGACAATAGTTTCCCCCAATTGCCTGGCCTTATCGACTGGGGTGAGCTCGACCATGCTCTCAGAAATATGTTTGCACGCCTCATTGACAACTTTCCCGACCTTGCCAATACTTGTGCGCAACTGTTCCCTCTCAATGATGAGGCGGTCTTGCACCTTCTTCAGCTCTGTAAATTCTTCGGAAGCCTTATGCTGTAGCTCATCCTATGCTACCTTCAATGCATCTATTTCTCATACCTTCTCCTCTGCCAGCATCACCCTGACCTAATGCAGCTCCTCCACTTCGTTATGCAGCATCTCGGCTGCACTCTATGACTACACGTAGCCATCAATCAGGTCCTTTTGTCTATCTGCTAACTCTTGGGTGAAAACATGATGTAGCTCCACCAACGCTTGAGCGGGTAACTTGTTCAGGTCCATAGCAACGCTCTGGATCAGCTGCAGTAACTGGTGTACTTCTATGCTCCTCGCATCGATCACAGTCAGGATAACTTGAAGGTTCCTAGCCCGGGGCTTGGTGCTGATCGACGGGACTTCCTACATCACATGTCTCACAGATGTCTGCCTAGAAACAATATCAAAAATGGAATTCAACCTATCTCCTACCATACCAAACTCTTCATGGTTGGACTCGCGGATCGCATGTGTCGTACCCTCAGAGGAGTCAGTGACTGCTTTGATGAGCCGCTGCAGCTGGTCCTCCATCCCCAACCAGATACCACTTCCCACATCATATTCCTGGAACCATTTGGTGTGAGTCTCCTCCTGCATGCGCTGTGCTTCAGCCTCGGGGTCCATTGATGACTCATTGTCAGAGTCATGAACACTGAGCTCCTTCTAGGCAGGCTCTTCTGGGGCATCAGGTGACAGCTCCTTAGCAAGTTCCTCCTGACTCACAGGTTTGCGCCATTCAGCTCACGACTCTTGAACAATAGCATCCAATTCTTCAACCGTGACTTTGTAAGCCAGAGGTAGCCACTACTTGTCAAGGTCCCAGCGTGCTTTAATGTAAATGGAATGTGGCCCGATAGCGAACGGAATGAACCGCCGGTACTTGACCGCTGCATAAGGAGATAATCGGGGAACTGCGACAGCAGTGGCTTGTAGTACTTCCCAATAGACCCAAAAGTGAATTGTACAATTCTCCTGTCGTTCGAGCTCCTCAACCCACCACAAATTATGATATCGTGCACCGCGGCACACCTTCGCTGCATCGACTACCATTGGTTGGTAATCTTCAGGTTCCATCCAGGTGACAAGTGCAATGAGAATTAATAGCCAACTATATGAAAATGGCTTCCCAGCTTGAGCAGTGAGAGCATCTTTGAGCAATTGGTTAAGCAAGAATAATGACCAATTCATTTGTACACCTTCTGCACATTTCTGGGTGAATGCGACCACACTTGAGTTGCACTAGACCGGTCGATTTCCTCGAACAAACTTGATCGCCAAAATTCGCGCCCCGATACGCACCGCTTGTGAGTTAATTCTATCAATACGATAGGCTCGGCCATCCCGTTGTAATCCAAAGCGCTCCTTCAGCTGCTTGGAAAGCTTCTTGTCGGTATCCCTCCCGCAGATATATTGCGTCGGATCTTCCCCAGCCTTCGGCAAGCCCGTAATGCTCGTAATTAAGTCTACTGTGACAGGAATGGACATATTCAACTAGAGCATCCCACCATGAAAATAGACCAAGATTTGTTTAACACACGCATGGGATTCATTCAATCACCGAAATCAAGGCATATTGATGAGCCCCAACAATTCAGAGTTGTCTAACCCACTCGCCCAAGGTTGACGAATCCGTTGAATTGGGGCACCAGGTGCTGTCAGACCTAACTGATAGGGCTTGTTCTAGACATATTTAAGTAACAACAAATCATGGTCTTCAAACTTCAATCGTATCAGGGCAAGGATGATATCGACCGAGCAAGTCATCCCTTCTAGCAGTGGTGGCAATTTTGGTGGATACTTCTAATTTTTCGTCAGTTTCCTTGGCTTTGCTCCTGGATGCATAGGGGTGACATATCCTAAGATATCATGAACAGAGACGCCCTTAGGTTCCGCTGAATCTATAGCTCCTGAGCTCGACGACCCATTTTGTGCAGTCCCTTCGCCTTGCACTCTAGCTGAAGTGTGGGTATGCCTTTTGTACTGCGACGTGGAACTAGGCTTCTGAGCCCGCCGCTTTCTCTTGGGGATAGACGATGAGCCAAATGGCATGCTCATGACTTCTTCTTCGATGCTCATGGTATGAATAGGGGACTCTTGTTCACTGGAAATCTCAATTGCATCTAGGTCGCTCAGCATGCCTCACACCCCAAACCTTACAATGCACCCGACAATTCTAGTCTTCTACTGTGCAACTCACCAAAAGATCACAACACAACTGTATAATTCAGACTCTACTCAACACTATGCTCACTCAAATAAACAATGTCGTCCTCCCGCATCCCGCGTGCTTTTTATAGGCACCTCCAAATTCCAACTCATCATTACCAAATCTAAGATCTCCATCATGACTAAATCTAGCAGTAATGACGCCAAATCCATCGGCAATCCTACTCTTCTAATTGTCGAATCAACCATTAATGCGCGTCGCTTTAGCAAACGCCACCAACTAACTATTTTAACTACCTACATTTATTACTAATTTGACTAACCCATAGCTCTGCAGCTGTCGTAGGTGATCGCCTGTTCCTCGCTGCTAAATCCTATCCTTGCGCAGCCTCCTCCGCTAGGCTCGCCTTGCTGCTTAGCTAATTTTCTTTTCACAACGCCTCAAGTAGTGTGCAGCTCTGGCCCCGTCCTTTAGGGTTTTAAGCGACTCCCATTGATGAGCGTTGACAATATCGCACCATTTAATTGTTGTAATTGAATTGCATCTCCATAAGTAATGGAATGAACAAGGTATAGTCCTAACCAGTGCATCTGTAACTTACTTGGATGTTTCATGAACTTTCTGTCATATAACAGCACCAAATCTCCTTCCACAAACTATTTTTTCTTAATGAGGCGATCATGCCACACCTTCTGTCGATCCTTCACAACCTGCTAGTGGAAGCCTGCAATAAAACGGTCTTCTTCAAGCTGGACCAACTGCACAATATGCTCTTCTAATGCTTCTGCATCATCCATGCCTATCGCTGCAGTGATGCGCAAACTAGGAACAATGTATTCCATGGGCATTACCGCCTCTTTCCCATATACTGGCTTGAATGGTGTCTATCCTGTCAGCCATTTGCAAGTAGTGCGATAGGACCATAGCACTGCTGGAATTTTCAAGTTAGAGTCATCGTCGTTAGCATTACATACCTTTGTTAGTGTTGTTTCCAAAATTTTGTTGAATGCTTCGACAGTCCCATTCGCATGCGGATGGTATGTTGTACTCCTCTTATGTTGCACCTGCAACTCCTTAGTTAGCGCTCTCATAGTACGGTTGATAAAGTGACTACCCTGGTCACTCATCAAGATCCGGGGACACCCAAACCATGTCATAATGTTTTCAAAGATAAACCTCGCTACTGTCGCAGTGGTACAATCCACAACTGGTGTAGCCTCTGCCCACCTGGTCAGATAGTCAGTTGCAGTAATGATGTATCGTGCCCTAGTCCTCTTCCCTGGTGGATTAATAGGACCCACAAAATCCACAACCCATTTATTGAAAGGTTACAAAGTCACCTGTGGCACTAGCGGCATCTCGTCCCGCTGCGATGGTTTACCGACACGCTGGCATATTTCATAGCTCCTTGCATATTCTGTAGCATCATTATGTAGCATAGGACACCACAGCGCAGCGCACAACACCTTTCACGCAGTAGCCCTTCCTCCATAGTGACCTCCCGTGATTCCTACATGTGCCTCTTCTTGAATAGGTCCCTTCTCATGTGGTAGAATACACCGTTGCAAGATTTCATATGGTCCAAGCTTATAGAACTGCCCAACAATCAACTAGAAATCAGAATCCTTTACTACCAGCTACTTCTTTTGGCTATTCGACATGTCCTCCGAGGCAACACCAGTGGCCAAAAACTAAATGATCAGGGCAAAGTGATCATCTGCGATGTCGACATGGAATAGTTGTGCATTTGGAAATCCGTCATCAATATTGGTTGGTTCTTCACCAGTCTCAATACGAGACAAGTGATCAGGGCCAACATTCAACTGTCTTGGTTTCATGACTATTTCAAAGTCAAGCTCCTGAAACAGAAGTAGCCACCGAAAAAATCGCCCCCCCCAACACAGGCTTATTGACCAAGTATTGTAAAGTAGAATGATCGGTGAACATCTTGAAATGTTCACCCAACAAATAGTGCGTGAACTTTTGCAAGGCATAGACCATCACCAAACCTTCTCTTTCAGTTGTTGTGTAATTTCGTTCAGCAAATGACAACTTTATACTAGCATATGCAATTGGGTGATCCAGGCCACCCTCACCTGGTTGCACAAGCACAACCCCTAGCGCAACAGATGAGGCGTCGACGTGCACATGGAACTCCTTATTCCACTAAGGAAAAACCAGGATGGGCATGGAGGCCATCTTGGCCTTAAATGTGTCAAAACTGCCTTAACATTCCTGAGTCCACTCATATGCAACATCCTTTTTGAGTAGCTTCTCCATGGGGGCAGTAATAGCAGCATATCCCTTGATAAACTTACGATAATAGCCCATATTCCCCAACGTTACTCGAAGCATCTTCACATTCGTCGACGGCGGCAAACTAAGAATTAGCGTGATCTTCATTGGATCAACCAACAAACCTTCCTTACATACTATGTGTCCGAGTAGAATTCCAAACGGTGCACGAAAAATCCACTTCTTAGAATTTAATGCAATCTGATGCTGTCAACACCTCTCAAGCATCAATCGCAAGTTGTTAAGATGGTCCAATCATCCATATATACTTGCAGGAACTTTTGAATAAAGTATTTAAACATAGCGACGACTACCCTAGAAAATACTGTTGGTGCATTCTTCAACCCAAAAGGCATGATTGTATATTGAAAAAAGCCCCATTCAGTGACAAATGTGGTCTTATGGCGATCTGTTGCAGCTGCAACAATTTCCCAAAATTCCAAAAAAGTTTTAGGACCCTCCTTTCGCTTGGGCTAGCTTGATTTTATGCTTTGATTTGGTCAGGAAGCTTTCAGAAAGGGTTTCTTATGCTGATTTGGTTTAACACCTGTTTACATCTCCCTCTAACGCTGGAGAAATTAACTTTTTTATCAAGCCTTATCGTTATCTTTGAATACCTTTGAAGCCACTCTGAATCGGAAGTTTGTTTAATTGACATTCCCGCCGTTGCGGAGGTTTTTTCCTTTTCTTTTCCCACCGCTGTGGATGACTTTTGGTTTTACGTCGAAAGGTGTGGTTATTTCCTTGTCCGCCGTTGCAGACGGATCTTTGCATTTGGCCTCCGCCATTGCAGATGAGTTTGGGGTTTGATTTTCAGTGTTCTTTCCAATGTATGTGTTTTGCCTTGGCGGAATATTGGTTTTGAATCGGAAACTTTATCGTTTCTTTCTTCCGCCATTGCAGCAGGAAAGCTGCTTCTTTTCCCATTAGTCCTTTAACGTTTTAAGTCTTTGGGTCCCGCAGTTGCGGACGAATCTGCAGTTCGACCTTCCGCCGTTACGGAGAAGAGTTGGCTTTCATCGTCTGATCCTAAGAGCCCTTCGACGTCCGATCGTTGGTTTTTCACCTTTCTTATCACGGCGGTCGGATTTAGGTTATGGCTTTCCGCCGTTGCGAAAGACTTTACGTTTTACCCTCCAACCCAAAATTGTTTCCCATCCAATTTAAAACCCGTCGCACGTGCGAACCATTTGCATATATGGGGATAAGCGAGTTGGATTATTCTATTGTTTTGTTTTGCTCGAACTGTCGAGATCATCCTGCGCTGTCGATCCCTCGAAGCTCATGGACCACCGTGTCGGTACTCGCATCCAGGTGGCAGTTGAGGAAGCCCGAACGCTTTCGCCCCGTCAGTTACGCGTCGCTGCCAGGTAGGCTCGATATTTCCCTACCTCGTTCTGTTCAAGGTTTTTGGTGATGTTTGCTGTGGTTGGGTGTTTTACTAGGCTTGTGTCCCCTTAACCACGTTTTACATGCGTACGGGGGTTTTACCTGCGGTTAGGTTTTGCTGCAATCGTTCCTTTGTTCGCCATGTGATAGAACGCATGTATTGAGGAATCTTGTTCGCGGTTGGGGGCAGGTTTTTAACCTACGAAATAATTATTTTGGCCCTCGGCCGTTGGTGTGCGACTGTGCGCATACTCGACGGAGGTGGTGCAAGCGGCCGTTACGCCGCCTGCACCTAGCTCCCTCGTATGTGATGATGAAGCACAGAGGAAGGTTTGGTGGGGGTTTTTCCTGTGGCATTTGATGGTTCCTTTTTCGGTCGAATTTCATGTTACCCTTGGTCTTGAATCCCAGCCTTGTTGCTTGTGCAGCTCCGCGCAACTCTTTTTGGTTCAGTCATCTGAAACCCTAGATGGTTAAAAGGGATATGCCACTATTGTAGTTCGTTAACTAAAAATAACAGGGGTAGTGGTTTTGATGGAACCGTCGTGTGCAGAAAAGTGATAATAATACCCGCAGAGGACGAAATGTGTAGTCGAGTTAATGTAACTATTTTGCCACAAACCGCATGAGTCTTTGTCAGTTCTATGTCTGCCGGGCTATATTGTTAAAATGTTTGGTGTTGAAAAACATAGGCGACTAGGATGATCTTGATGCATTCAACCCTCTTCTTTGTTTGTTATGCAAATAGACCAAATTGCTGAATGCTGCACCCTGCATTTGATATACATGCATTTGCTTCACGGATTGCTATCTTGGGAGGAACGAAACATTGCGTAGTGATGTAGATTTTATGCTGGCTCAAATATGGTTGATGAATTTTTTAGTATCATGCAACAGTAGTATATTGCTCATTTTATTGCACAGGACTGAGTTTGCTTCATGCTAGATATAGATAAGGTCATAGAATACTGCACATTGGTTTCAGTAGTTCTGATAGTCAGGGCATTTCAGGGCTGTACAATACATGCATTTGTTGCACTAATCACTATCATATTAGATATAGGGAAAATGGCACATTGCACAGTAATGCATACTAGCTTGATTATTCAGCCCAAAGGGCTTATATCCTAGCTTCATGGACTAGTTGCTGTCATGGTACACATAGAAACAATAAAATGATGCACAGTTTCTTGTGAATGTTTGCAACTTGAATTGTTTAATGTCACAATGTTATACATGGCAGGAAGAAATCACAATGTCTAAGAGGCAGAAGAAGAAGGCCCCTGTGGTCAAAGAAGAAACAGAAGTAGAGGTTGTCACAAAGACCGAGTACATATATGAAGACACTCAATGTGTTTCTGGTGTTGAGCCCGAGTACAAATGGGGTGAAATATATAGATTGATTTCCCGCAGGGAGGTTCCCTACATGGGCCTCGAAGAAGAATCCATCTATGCTAACATAGAGAAATCTTCTCTCATGAAAGTTGCCACCAGACCAGAGCTATTCCCATGCTCCGAGGTAATTGGCTGGATTCTGCCCCAGGCAGATACAACCACAATGATCCTAGGGAATGTTGAAGGATAGGGCTATGCTGCATTTAGCCCTAGATATGTGGCGTTGGCTTATCACCTACCAGAAGCCCAAGTTTTCTTGTCCGATGATTGGCTGAACAGCATCAGAATAGACCTGGTGGAAACCCTTAAGAGGATGATGTTGTAGGGAAAGCATTATCGATACAAACCGACCAGTGAGTATGATACAGCGAGCTTGAGGGATCCCTACAGATTTATAGCTCTGATGCTTAATAGGATCTTTGGGAGAGCGCATGGCAGACTCTTCAAACTTGAATGGATACCCATTATTTTTCATGTGGCAACCCAAGGAACAGTCTTCAATTGGTCCAGCATGGTATCCAGCAGTCTTTCTTCTTGCTTGACCTCAGCCTTGGAGGGAGAGTCCCAGAAAAGATCAGAATTCTATATGAGTTCGATATTAATAGATTGCATATTGTGAAACCAGGCTTTCCTCGGTCTCAGGTGCATCTGGGATAGGGAAAGGATGCTTGTTTATGCCGCTTATAGACCATTGTGGGCTCACCAGTACCATAGCCATTACATAGAGGTCTGTGAGCACTTCATTATGCCACTGTACACACTCATCTTTCAGAAGGAGTGTAACTGTATGTCGGAAGAAGCCATGCAAGTGATAGAAGAATACGCGGATTATTTCTTAACTGAAAATGGCATGTACTTCCGGATGTTCGGAGGATCAAGACCACCTTCACCGCTGCCCAAATATGCAACGTATTACATAGTCCACAAGGAGGCAGTTAGAAAAGTATTCATAGATGGAATAGGCAGTTTTTTGTTCAAACATAAGAAGACTGCCTACCCTCCTTTGCCATTCAAGCTAGGAAGCTACAAATTCACCAAGGTGAAACAAGCTGCTGAATTCATAGAGGAGTTGGAGAAGTTCCATTTTGGGGAGATGCCCTACCGCAGAAATGACACCCAAGGCAAGGTTATTGAGCATTGCAAAGAACACAAGGTGCACTTCGAGTATACCCACCATTTTGATAAGGAAGAATCTGTCTTCTGAAATGCCCCAAACATGACAATGCTAATGAGAATATTCAAGAAAAAGATCACCACCAAAGGTGGGAAGGGGTATGAACAGGAAAAGGCTAAGAAGAAGCCAAAAGGAGGGATGAAGAAGCCCAGAGGTTGGCGAAAGAGGCTGTAGAAAGGATTCATATAGAAGAAGAAAGAAGAACTGCTCAGGAAGTAGCCGAGAAAGCAGAGGAAGCAAAGAGAAAGCTCGATGAGGAGCTTCAAAGGCAAGAAGCTGAGAGGATAAAATTGACACAAAATTCATCTTCTAAAACAACAGCAGGGCAGGCCCAGGAGGTGGAGAACCCCCAGGTTCAAACCCCTCAAATACCTGCTACCAGCGTACCCTTGGTCCCCACATTTGAGCTGGTCCCTTTTGTGCAGGAAAAGGGAAAGGAAATCCCTGATTTCAACACTGTATATTATGATAGGGCAACAAAAAGAATAATAAAGAGGACAGAGAGGAAAGTTGAGGCGGAGGGTCTACCTGGTAAAATGATAACAGATACGGCCGTTATGTTAGGAACAGACCAGGATCTGAGATTTACCCTAAGAGCCGGGTCTGCATTCATCCAAGCTTCAGAAGATAATGTAAGCAAAATCATGATTGACTTGGAGCAATCAAAGAAATATTCTGCTCGATTGAAAGATACATTGAGGCACGAGAGCAAAGAGAGCAACAGGCTCAAAAGGAAATATGAAGATGTGCAGCGGGAAATGAAGTCCTCAAGAGCTGAAATACAGGCCCTCCAAGTAGAAATGCAAGTTAAGGAAACATCACAGGAGTCCCTAGAGAAAGTGCATAATGAATGCCAAGATCTAAAGAGTGAGAAGGGACAGCTACTGGCAAAGGTGGAGGAGCTAGAAGAGCAACTGAAGATCCTCTTGCAAGCCAATGATATGCACACCCAAGAACTAAGAAAGGAACATCAGGAGCAGATTTCTACTTTGAACACTGCTTTGGAAGTAACAAGAGAATAGCAGGTCGATCTTCAGCCTCTCAAGCAGCATGTATTGACCCAGAAAACCAAGATACTGCAGCTGCAGACTGCTGTTGAAAAAGAAAGGTGTAAAGTCCTGCAGATTGACGGCCGATTGGAGGAGATCCTGGAAACTGCATCCTTCTTTGTGGATAGGTCCCAGGACGTCCTAGAGGTCCTGACTGTACGAATGGAAAGGTTGGATAACAACGAGGAAACCCCAACAGAGCGACTGGAAAAAGACCAGCAGGCCCTCAAACGAGACTATAACCTAGTGGAGTTTGCTATTAATACCGCTGAAGACTTCAAGAAGGCAGTGAAGAAGACAAAGGGATTATGCACCGAATTCTTCAGAAGACTTCTCAATACATTCAACCGGTGCCAGATAAAAGCGGATGAGAGGCTTGAAGCTTTCCCAGATCATGATGCCTTTGTAGAGCTATTGCAAAAGAGATTCTAGGAGGAAGAAGCTAAGGTGCAGGATATCAAAGCCATGGATGATCTGATCTTGAGAAGCCAAGTAGATCACCCAGCTATCAATATACTGATTCTGGAAGATCAGCTCCGTTTGAGCACGTCCAGGGTCAAGGCTATCAAGAAACAAGCTGAGAAATTTGAGATAAATATTCAGTTTTTAGAACCTTGTACTTTTGAAGGCATCGCTAATGAGGTTGCACCATGGAGGAAGTTTCTGGATAGTCAAGTGGGCCCTTCCTCATGAGGGGTCGGTCATTATTTTAATTTATAACTATCTTTTGTAAAACATTCAAGAAAAGTAGAACGTTGGGAGACGAGAGGTTGGGAAGCCTAAAGGCCACTTTGGGTAGCCCAACAGTCTGACCCTTTTTGTATAAATGTAAAAGACTTAGAAGAAGGGAGGGGCTTTTTCCCAGTGAGACTGGTGAAGACATATTGTAAGAAGAACTATTTCCTTTTGCAATAGAAAATTACAGTTTTCCTATTGGAGAAAGCTTAGTGGAATATTCACATGTTGTGCTATGGATTTTTTGAAGAGGAACTATTTCATTTTCAGCTTTATGTCCATTAACTGTGAGACCATTCTAACTCATTGAACCTATGTTCTTGTATGAATGTTTTCCGGTTTAGTTCATGAAGATTTACACTATGAGTAATGTATGCTGCTTATGAAACAGTTGGCTATCTGATTGTTGATATATCTTTAATCTTTCATGTGTTGTAGAGAAAAATATCAGCTACCTGTAATTTCTGTTTATAATACATGAATAATTCACATTACTCATAAATAAATCATATTCTGGCTCCCCGGGGATATGTGGATAGCTAGGTAGTTAGATGGAGAGTTGGTTTGTTTCATTCTTGCATATGTGATGCAGATGCTTGTGAGAGTAAGACGAGAGGTAAGAACCTGCGCATCACATTGTGACGCTCCCCGCATCCTCATCATCCTGCATTGTTAATTAGGCCTTCGCATTTCATACATTAAGTCAAAAATACAAAAACTCGGTGGACCGGGCCGCAACCGGTAAAACCTTTGTTTTGTTACTTGACCTACGGTAGCCGGACAACAAACCGGACGGATTCCCTACACCAAACAGTCAACGGGCTAGTTGGGAACGTTGATTGGGGAGAATCCCTTACTATTGTCGCCTGCGAATTTCCAGGCCCCAACACGATCTTCCTTTACAATCTGGATCTAGTGGTACCCCAAAAAACCATCTGTGAAGGAATACATCTCCTGACCGCCTACTCCTTCAAGGACCTCATTAGTAAACGAAGTCGAGAACGGATCATGCACACATGCATCATTCAACTTCCTTAGGTTTATGCAAATGTGGATTTTGCCGGTCTTTTTATCTTGGACCACCATAGAGCTTATCCACTATGATTCTTCTATAGGTTTGATGATCCCAGCATCCAACATCCAGTCTATCTCATCCTTCACACGGTCCTTGTATCATGGGTTTAGTCGATACAGCCTATGTCGCACCAGTTTTGCATATGGTTTCAACAGTATTTTCATCTCCCCTAGGTCCCCTAAAATCCCCTTCATTTCTGAAAAACCACGTCGAAAAAAGATCCTAGAATTCATGCAGCAGGCTCATGATTTTGGCCATTGTCTCTTGGTTCCAATAGTCCCTGACATTGGAAAATTTGGGGTTCTCTTCTGACCCAATATTGACTTTCCTGATCTTCATGGACTGACTGATTGAATCCATTGGTATGTCGGGTGTTGCGACGTCACAGCTTCCTTCGGACTTCGGAATATTAACATTCCTCAACTCGTCATCATCCTTAGGCTTACTAGAAAAGTTGTATCATGTCATCATGGATTGTATTGAGTAGTGTGCATGTGGATCAACTGGGTATGCGACAGGGACAACTTTCAAACATTGCGGATGATTTGCAATGCATTATGAAATTTTGGGTTGGCATCTCGGAAACTAAACATCTGCATAAAGCAAACAGAAAACTCCTCCCAAGTGGTGATAGTTCTGCGTAATTCTACCGTTACATACCAGGATCGTGACATCTCATCCAAAGTGTGAACAAAAGCATGGACCCACTCATCTTTGGGTTGCGATGCCCATAATGCCTGACATTCTATCAAATGATTGGTGGGGTCATTCCACCCATCGTATCTCCCAGCATGATAGACCTCCGAATCAACGAAGCACACCATCATCAATCTTCAACACTATCCCCAGTCATGGATCATCTGCTTGTGCATCACCCACCATCGAGCCGAGGTAGCCTTTAGTGCTACATCCAGGGTCAATACCCTTTGGGGCTCGAACAATTTCTCTTCAAATTCTTGAAGGAATTCTGATAATGCTAGAATCCCTTCGTAAATTGGAAACTCAACAATCTCAGTCGCGGCACGATGGAGAGACTGTGTAATCAACCGCATTTCCTGAATGACACTTCATGCAACCTATTCTACCAATTTTCCATAGCATCATCGGAATCAGAGGACCCAAAACTAGCACTGTGCCATCCAAGTTAGCCATTGACGGTAGGATGAATATAGTCTTCAGAGATATTATAAGCATGATCCCAAATTTTACTTACTTCATCCTTCATGGGTTCAATATACCAGCATCCTTCCTGAGGGTCCATGGGAGCAATGACCGTGATGTCCTGGTTTTCAAACGTCATGACTCATTTCTTGAAATTGATGACCACCATGCTATCATTAGCCCATCCAATCCCTAACAGTGCGGGATAAGAACCTCCATCTTCAACTACTTCAATCACATCAAAATAAGCATGTGTTTTCATACCTTCAATATTGACAACTAGGTTTGAGGCGCGACCAATGGGCTGAACTTTTACCTGATTTGCTAGTCACAACTGCACCGTTGACCATCCCAAGGTCGGATTTCCCATCAACTGCTAGGTTTGCTTGGTTAGAATGTTTACATTTGATCCAAGATCCAAAATAACCAAGTCAATCTATGGTCAACCTCATAATCTTTGATTTGGATACTCATCCTCATCTCCTTTCTTGTCTTCCTCTTTTGCAAAGCGTTCACTACAAAATCCTTCAATGCCTTATCCTGGTGGTACAATAATGTCTCAAGCTCGACAAGGGATTTGGGGTCCTTTTCCAGCGATAAACAACTCTCAAATAAATGTTGCAAGGTACCATGTTGCCACGATGCTCCTTCCTTTACAGATGGATCAAAATCAAATGGCATGTCAATAATCGGTAACTTACTCAGATTTCTCCTGATTGCATGCTTCGCCCCAAAGAAGGTGTCTTTCTCTGTCACAATATCAAATGCTACCCTTTTCTTTCCAGCGAGCTAAACTTGCTGTCATGGTTCGTCTTCTCCAGTCATGGCACCGGCGCGAGTGACAACCCCAACGTTAGCATCCTTCGTTCGTGGTTTGACTTGAATTATTGCAAGCGTTGATCCTTGATTTAGGTTCAAAGGTGAGTTCTAATTCAAAGATTGATTCTAAGTCTGTGGCAGGTTTTGAATCTGAGTCTGAGGTGGGATCTGATTTTGCATTATCCATTGGTTCTATATTTGGAACGTAGGCTAATTTTGAGTCTGTGCATTCTGCAACTGAGGAATGTTTCGAGCCTACCATTTTGCAATCAACTGAGGGCAATTTTCAACATTATGCTCGCTGGCTGCACAGTATCTACACTATGCATGAGGGAAATCCCTCTGATAGTTCCCAAATACTCCACAGGTATAACACTGAATTAATTCTCGATCTCGTCCTCCCCCTCGACCGAAGCCTCCTCCTCATCCTTTGAATCCTCTGCGGAATCCTCCTCAGAATCCTCCTTGCTGAAACTAAGGCTAAGCCATTTGTTGCTGTGGTGGGTTTGGTTGCTGCTAGACATAGTGCACATCTTGAACATATTGTGGCTGATACTGAATTAGCTGCGCCTGATTATACTGTGGTCATGGAACAAACTATGGTTGTACTACAAGCTGCGGTTGAGGTGAAAACTATGGCTGCATTGTAAACTGCTGCTATAGTTGCACTGGGGAAAAATGCATCTAGGGTGGTGGTGTATATTGCACCTACACTGCTGGTTGTGCCATCTGTGGTTGCGCTTGTATTTCCCGGGTTCCTCACCTTTCACAAAATATGAATCATATGTCCTTTCCTGGAGCAAATCATAAACTCAACAGTTTTTATCATCATGTCCTACTGACCGACAAAAGGTACAGTACATATTTTCTACCTTGGTAACCATCTTCTGCATGTATTTGCAGTTCTCATGTCAATGCCCATATACCTTACATATGCAGCACCATGGTATACCAGCGCAACTCAACGGATTCAGAGCTCCTGAAAGCAAATAATTTCGGAACGTCAAGCATGTATCCTTGGTATGTCCATCTGCATGACCCCGGGTGCACCAAAGGTCATCACGATATTCCTTGGCCTTCTTGATATCTTGCAATTGGAGTGTCAGATTGGCCAACTGTGCTTGAATCTGGTTCATTCCGATCGCGGTTTCTCCTACTGGCGATGCCTCCAATTTCATCACGGTTTCTAAAGCCTCATTCTATGTCGCAATATTTTGCTACATTAGTGGTTGTATAATATGTGGGACAAGCACGGAGATGAAACACTCCTTGTGCTGAACATCACTAATCTGGAAGTTGACTCGAGCCATCAACGTATTAAACCATTGATCAAAGTCCCAAATTCTTTCATTGGGGAACTTCTTGATTTCCTTCAACTTGGTAATGTACCGAGCCTCACACTTCGACTTCTTGAATTCTTCTAATAACCCCGTACGGATATCATCCAATGTTTTCATGGTACCTCCCTGAGGAATCCACGTAAACCTCATGTACCACTCTAGTGTATGACCCCCAAGGGTGGTGTCCAACTCGCTTTTCTTGACATCATCATCTGTAGTCTGCTGGGCGGTCCAGATCGGCTCACACAAGAACCAGTATTGCTCTAGGTCATCGGTGTTGTTTCCATGAAATATTGGTAGCTTCATTTCATCTCCCACCATTTTGGGCCTTCTTCCTTCTGCTGGTGCTCTACTACTAGACTGTTGCTGACACGTTGGGCAATTCGATGCAGAATGCACGTTTCTTCCTTGTGGTGGAGTAGTGCATGGAGGTGTGGGCACGTTACTACTGGGGTTCAATTTTGTCGTCCTTCCGAGCGTAACTTGGGTTTGGTTGTCCTCATTGTCACTGAAAGGTCACTTTGTCCCATGTTGTTGTTCCTTGCGGACCTTCTCCCATCCTCTGCCTCTTCTCTCGAAACCTTGCTCCTCCTCTTGTACAACCACTTGTTTCCTCAGCGACCTTCACACTTTCACCAGAACTCATGCCCATCTACCCCTTACCTTTCCATGCATCTCCCACCTTTTGTTGCGGTGCCTACATCCTCTGCACACCAGATTCCCACTACTCTTGGTCCATCTTCATAATACCTTTTTCGTAGACCAGCTGTTTAACCGACAACTGCAGAGACAGTAAGAATCTACCTCGTGGTCTGCTGAAGAACTCCCTTTATGATTCGCTAAATGAATTATTGGTATCAACTGAAAACTTGGTAATGTAGCCCTTTAGGATACTATCCAACCACACCTCAATATCCCACAATGCCTTATTGTCTGTTTCTTGTAATTCCCGGATCAGTTCCGGAGTCCAGGAAGTCGGCTCTCCTCCTTGGAAGTTGTTTTTCTTAGAAGTAAACTTCGCCGGTTATTCATACAAGACAACAGGAAACTCACAAAAGAACCATTTGTTAGGACCATCATGAATATATCTGTCCAACCAATTTCTTGTTGACAGCTTCGAATTCTGATTTTCGGCTTCAGCAAACTCTTGTAGTTTTAGACCAAACCACCCCTCAATATTTGGACGAGTCGGATGCCAAAACATATCCTCCTTTCAATTGCAACTCGATCTCGACAACGAAACCATTTGTTGGTGAAAAACCACCAACAAATCCTCGTTGACAAGGGTTCTCACTCTGTCGACGCCCAACCAGCACGATCTCCCAAAGCATCGGCCCAAACAGGTTTTACCCTGCCTAGGAACATCCATAGAGTAGATGCAGTCTCACCCGAGATGTTCAAGGGATAGATGTCGGAACCAAGTTTTTGGCAGTGAGAAGGGAAGATATGGAATCCGACGGGTCAAGCATCATAAATCTCAGATTACAAAACTAAGGCAGTGATCATAATCTATCTTCATCGCTATAGATCTAACCAATCCCATCATTTATTTGTCACAGCAGAATCAGCACAACAGTATAAAACAACTTTAACCATCATTTATTAGAAATGTGATAGAGTTCAAACAGATCACCGCACACCATCATAACATAAATGGAATAGATCACAACATCATCAGTAAATCATAACCAAATAGATCGCAGCATCATCATAATAGATTTTACACACTTCATTGATGTCGTAGCAGAGAAAAAATTAAGACAAAGACAAGATTTATGCAACAACTGTCATGTCATATTCATTTGTGCAATAGATCCAAAACAGATAATTCTTCTCCACAGGAGGAGACCAATTACATCCCAAAACTCATATAGATCACAGATAAAATAGATGACTCTCTCTTGTCTATTGCTATCTCCGTACTATGATCTCTGATTTCTATTACAATTGCAGAACAATCTTCTATATATAAGCTTGCACCTTTACATTGAAGGTCCACTTCTAACTAACTTCAAACCACTAATGACCTATGACGACAAAACTTGGTCAAATAATATATTAAATATTAAAAAGTAGTTATCTTTCTACCCATTGCACTGATCTGGCCTTGCGCGGTGTCACGTGAGCTTGCGCAGCTTCCGCAACACTGTGCAACTCACTTACCAAAACCCCTGCCAACAAAAAGTCCAAAATTAATATAAATAGAAGCAAATAGTAAAAACTTCTTACCATTGTTGTTTTACCATTTAGAGAAAGTGGAGTTGGAGAAAAAGAATCAAAACTTTGTTCGTTGATTCCGGTTGATACGGTCCACCATTTATTGAGTCGCTTGGAATAGGTAAATGCCAAGGCCCTTCTCTTTCCTTTCCACGGTAGCATTTTCATTTTTGACTGACAATTGAGGTTTTTTGGGCGTTTTCAAGTTGAGGATGCACGTGAGCTGACATTATTTGTTTCCACCGGAGAGAGCGACGACGGTCTGTCGCACTGGGACAAGGGCAATGTAGGTACTTTGTCCACAACCAACAAGGGAACTTAAGGGTCACACTCTATAGCATTGGGAAATAGGCACCGTAGGCACTCTGTCCACAACCAACAGAAGCATCGGGTGCTATGTCTGTGCAGAGGAAAAGTGCCGAGCTAGGGAAAACCCAAAAAATGCTATTTTTTATCCATCAAAATTATTTTTTATGCTTCCCTCCACCTATAATGTGAATTTAATGCATGTTCATATCATCTTGCAGGTGCAAGGAGTATCTTCACCATGGTGATATGGAAGGAGCAAGAGCATGAAACATAGGATTTCCAAGCTTTCAATGATCTATCCACTATAGAGGCATACTAAATAGTGGGTTGCTCAAATATTTCAGGGTGTCAAGCATGAGAGACTATGTGTGTCTCTTAGAGTATATCATCGACATGTGGGACCCCAAGTAGCAACATTTTGTGGTCTAAACCCACACATTGACCATTGATATCGAGGACATATACTTTCTAACTGGCATGTCTCGGAGAGGGAGACAAGTGGTTCTATTTGGCCCACAGGGTGGTGAGTTTTCTTTGGATGACATGATCAACATATACTGTTCCTTAGGGACCCATGCCCAATCCAAGAAGCTCCCTATAAAATGGATAGTAGACCGTCCTCTGAGGAGATTGCTTTATACCATCGAGAAAGTTGTTGGGACTAGATTAGCTCACCTTAATACTAGGGCACACATGCTATATGCCCTAGAGTGTATGACACCTACAATATTCAACTGGTGCAAAGGAATGATAGTCAACCTGAAGGACCAGTTGAATAAGAGAAAATAGGGGCAACTCAAATAGTTTGTCTATGGATTTGTGATAGTGTCTTTCATCCTATAGAGGGTGCCTCATATGAGACCTCAGGTGGTCATGAGTAGGATAGATGTTGAGGATCCTAGGATGCTTAGATGGGTTTATATCATGGCCTGTCACGGTGGTGGGGTTCCAAGGTAATCTATGGATCCGTCTTATTTCGTTGGTTGAGGAACCGGTTACTCAAGGTCGAGGATTATTCCTACGAGGGCGCATACTTCTGCGAGGAACCAGAGATTCCACTACATGAGGGAGAGGAGTGGGATGAGTGAGGTAAGAAAGAGTCTATCAATTTTTTTTTATTTTTTAATTTATTTTATTTTTATAATGTAATGCTAAGATAAATGAAAATGATTTGTGCAGACATTGGACCTTCCCGTCGAGCCAGAGCATCAACTATTGAGAGGTAGATAGTAGTAAGATACATGGTGGTTTATTGCTGATGCTAATGAGGAGCTTAGAGATATTGAGAAGAACCTACAACGTTTGACTGTAGGGATTCCCGATGTCTCCATTGATGACCTACCCAATCGCAACCAGCGTCAGACTATAGGAGTTTCATGATAGTTTTCTAGGCTCTTCCATAGAGTGGCTTGGGGTGTTATANTAGGGATTCCCGATGTCTCCATTGATGACCTACCCAATCGCAACCAGCGTCAGACTATAGGAGTTTCATGATAGTTTTCTAGGCTCTTCCATAGAGTGGCTTGGGTTGTTATATGCTACCATGAGCAACACCATGATGACTAGTCCACAGATACTTTCCACTTTTTGTATATGTATTTACACTAAAATCTTTGAAGCTTTATTTTTTCCCTGTATATGTATATTTTGAGCTATGACAGTCCTAGACTTTGGGGGCTTTGAAAACTTGATGTTTCAACCCATTTTTGTATCTCAGCTTCACATTATATATATATATATATATATGAAAAAAAATTATTTACAGATGTGTGTGCGAAAATGTGATGTGTGAATGTTTTCCTACTTATGAATTTAAATAATGTTCTTATTGTTATATGAACTTTAATTATGAGCAACGTACCAATCTAGGGCAAAATTATATAGGGAATATACCACGGCATTCAAATGTCTCGGAATATGTTGATATGTGACTTGCTCAAAAGACCTTTCTAAGAGCCTAACCCTTCGGAATGTACGAAGGAGTAGAGGGTTCCGTATGGTGTAGACTTGATTTAGCTGTTGAACAACTAGTTCTGAATCTAGGTAAACCCTAATCTCCCTTACATCATTAGCTAGGGATTATGTCAACAATACAATCACCGCATGATACTCTGTGAGATTGTTGGTGGTGAGACCTAAACAAACACCCCCTGAACTCACCAGATCACATGTAGGAGAGTACACTACCCAAGCTGCCGATGCAATATTTAGCATGTAACTATTAGCACCATCCGTGAATCCAATAAAATTGGTCATCTGTCCATTAAACATAGGGCATACATAAGTAGTGTTTGAAAAACATATCTTAGATCACACAAAAAACCACACTTTAAAATCTAGACACACAATAATCTATAAAAATTATTTACAAAGAGCCTATGATAAATGACCTAGGCATATTATCTTTTAAGGTAGATCCCATTGCAGGGCTCTTTCAAGGGTATCCCATTGCAGTCCACTAACCTATACACACCTTTTCCCAAGACACAACTGATAATGTAAGGCCCGTGCCACATAGACTCAAAGTTACCTGCCCCCAACTTATCATGTTTCTGGTCATAAGTCAAGATCATATATCCTTCATTAAAAGAGTGCGGATGAACAAATCTGTCATACTAGGATTTCATCCGCCATTTATGTGCTTCATTAGCTAAAGCAACATCATGGTGAGTTTCATCAATTTTATTCAAATACATAAATCATTCTTCATCTATCATCATATTAGGAAAAATTTCCACAACAAGCTTTAGAGAAGGAATTTAACATTTTATCGGGAGAGTAGCCTCAAGTCTGTACACCAATTGAAATGGTGTGAAACCAGTAGAGGTATTCACAGTAATACTGTAGGGCCAAAGTGAAGAAAATAGTTGCAAATGCCAATTTGATTTGGCCTGCCATACAATTTGTTGAAGCATGGTTTTTAAAACTTTATTGATCGCTTCAACCTAGCCATTATCCTTAGGGTAGTAAGGCATAGAGTTATCATGTTGAAACCCTAATTTCATACTCAGTTTTGCCATCATCTTATTCCGGAAATGTGACTCATGGTCGGTCACAATGGCCCTAGGAATCCCGAACCTAGTGATGATATGGTTAAATAAGAACAATATAGTTGTTTTTCCATATTCAACATATGTGGGCATAGCCTCGACCCATTTTGTAAATTAATCTACAGCCACAATAATGTAGCCATGCCCCCCCGGCTGAGATAGGCCTACAATGCATGAATTCTATGCCTCATTTTGCAAAAGGGGAAACTGCTACAACAAGATGGAGCGGAGCAGGATGGGTGCACTTATTAGTTGTAAATATTTGGTACAGTGGGAATTTCTTGACAGTTTCAATATAGTCTTTGAAAATCAAAGGCCTGAAATACCCTATGCACAAGATCCTCTAGGTAGTAGCCAACCCAAAGAGGTGACCGCCACAAGCTCCATAGTGGCAATCATTCAATATGATTTTAGCTTCTCCATGGGTGAGACAACGTCCTAATATAGAATCAATGCCATGGAGGTATAGGGTATCATTTAAAATGAGGTAAGGCTTAGCCTGGTGGCAGATACAATGACATTCATCATGAGTGACATTGGGCTGATATTGTTGAGTTTCGATATAGAGAATGAAATCTCCATACCAAGGATCAGTCATGCTAATGAGAAACAAAAATTCATCCGAAAATGAATCAATGGGCTCTTTTTCTTCAGTAACACAAGGAAGGTCACACTTGAGCTCAACAAAAACAAGTGACTTCTTCGAAGTGGTTTTAGCAAATTCCAACTCGAACTCCTGGAGGATTTCCATCCAGCACAAGTATTTTGCCCCAATTACCTTCCAAGTTAGGACATAATACATGGGGTTGGTATCTGCGTAGACTGTAGTTTTGCGGAACAGGATGTAGTGACAAAACGTTTGGACCGCGATGACCATGGCCAGAGCAAGTTTCTCCACATGCTAGTAGAGAGTTTTAGAGTCAAGAATACTCTTACTAGTGTAGTAGATCACATGTTCATGGTCATGTTTTCCAGTTTGAACTAGGACCATACCAATGGTTAACAAGGACACAACCACATACAGAGAATAATACCTTGTATAATCAGGTGTTTTGAACAAGGGTTCATGTGTGAGAGCATGTTTAAGATTGTTAAACACATGTTGCGTTAAGTCATCCCAAACAAAAGTAGTGTCCTTTTTTAATATCCGCATGAATACATGTGTCTTTTCTGCATAGTTACAGATGAAACGACGTAAACATTTTTCCTTCCCTTACAAACTTTGGAGTTCTGTTACATTAGTGGGAGCGGGTAGAGACAAGATGGATTCAATATTTAAAGGGTCAATTTGGATATTGTCCTTGGACATTATGAAGCCAAGCAATCGGGAAGTTTTGACACTAAAAACACATTTGTGGGGGTTGAAACGAATGTTGAAATGGTGACATCTAAGAAAAATAGCTCTCAGATGATTGACATTGTCACATGCCCCAATTTTGCAAAAACAATGTTATATTATTTGATTTTATTTGAGGACAATATGTTAAATTTTATGCTAAGTTGTAATTGATGACTCAGCAGAGTCAAGGATATTTAATATAATTTTGAATATTTTAGTTATAAATAAATAAAGGATGAGACAACAGCTTAGGAGAGCTGTTAAAAGAGTGTTTACTGGTCAAATTGGTGGAGGAGACTGGGTGGAGAGCAAACAGACATGTGGTAGCATCCTCAAACCACTTCTAACTGTTGCAAGTGGCAACCTCCCTACATTTGGGGTCATGATTCCCCAAGAAAGTGGAATCAAAACAGGTGGCTCAATTAATGAAAAATGAACCAAAAGACCTAGGCAATCTATATAAAAATGCCCATTGAAGAGAGCTGAGGCTGCTCATTCCAGAGAAGCGATCATTTAGGTGAATGCACTTCAGAGAAATTCAATGGAAGGGAATTGTGGAAAGAGTTTGAGGGGATAACTGCTGAGTGATCTAGTGCCGCTTTTGATTGATCCAAGAAATAGTCTCAGCTATATTTCACCTAAAATGGTAGAAAAATATAAGTTGCCTATTGAAAAATTTGAAAATTCTTGGTTGGTTCAGTTAGCTACTGGTGCTAAAAGGAAGGCAACTTGTTTTGTAAAAGAATGTGCAGTAGTTATGGATCAAATTGAAATTGTTGTAAAGCTTAATGTATTACCTCTTAGTTCTTAAGACTTACTCATCGGTATGGATTGGTTAGAACAACATAGAGTAATTTTAAATTGTTATGATAAAACCTTTACATGTATAAATAGTGATGGAAAACCAGTAAGTGTAAAAGGAATCCCTAGAAAAACAACCAGAAGGCATATTTCTGCTCTACATCTTAAGAGAGTTGTTAGGAAGGGTTGTAAAGCTTATGCAGTAACAATAACCAATGAGGAGAATCTAAATAAGACAGATAAATTAAAATTGGAAGACATACCAGTCTTAAGAGAATATGTTGATGTATTTCCAGAAGAAATTCCAGGCTTACCTCTGAAAAGGGAACTAGAATTTACCATTGAGCTGGTACCTGGTGCAGTACCCAGCTCAAAGGCTCCTTATCGAATGAACATACTTGAACTTAATGAATTAAAGTCACAATTAAAAGAACTTATTGATAAAAAGTATATTCGACCTAGTGTGTCTCCCTGGGGGCACCTGTCATCTTTGTTAAGAAAAAGGACAAAACCATGCGACTTTGCATAGATTACCATCAGTTGAATAAGATGACTATCAAAAATAGATAACCGTTGCCTCGCATAGATGATCTGTTTGATCAAATACATGGAGCCACGGTGTTTTCAAAAATTGATTTAAGGTATGGATATCACCATGTTAGGATTAAAGATGAATATATCTTTAAAACAACTTTTAGGACTCGATATGGTCATTACAAGTTTGTCGTCATGTCATTCGGGCTCATTAATGCCCCAACTGTTTTTATGTGTTTAATGAACATAGTTATGCATAAGTATCTAGATAAGTTTGTAGTCGTGTTTATCGACGGTATATTAATCTATTCAAAAACTGAAGAAGAACATAAAGAACATTTAAAAATTGTCTTGCAAGAGTTACGAGATCATCAACTCTTTGCAAAGTTTAGTAATTGCGATTTTTTCAAAGATAAGATTCAGTACTTAGGTCATGTGGTGACTAAGGAAGGGATTTCGGTGGATCCCGAAAAGATAAAGGCAATCGAAGATTGGCTGGTTCCTAAGGATGTAACTGACATTTGATCCTTCATGGGAATTACTGGTTACCACCGGAGGTTCATTGAAGGTTTTTCGAGAATCGGGAATTCGATAACTTCTTTGCAGAAGAAAGGAAAGAAATTTGATTGGAACCAGAAATGCGAGGAAAGCTTTAAAAAGTTAAAAACTTTATTAACCAGCGCACCTATTTTAAGAATAGCTGATCCAAATAAGGAATTTGTAGTGTGCAATGACGCCTGCAATGATGGTTTAAGCGGTGTTCTGACTCAAGAAGGGCATGTTATTGCCTATGAGTCTAGGAAATTAAAAATTCATGAAAATAATTATGCAACTTATGATTTGGAATTAGCTGATGTTATACATGCTCTAAAGATGTGGCGACATCACCTAATTGGGAGAAAATTTATTTTAATGACTGATAATAAAGGACTAAAGTATCTGTTAGATCAACCTAATCTAAATGCTAGACAAGCTAGGTGGCTAGCTTTTCTAAGTGAGTATGATTTCGAAATTCAGCACATTAAAGGTAAAGAAAATAAAGTTGCTGATGCATTAAGTAGGAATGCAAGGTTGAATTTTACAGCAGTTATCAGCACTTATACAACATATCTAGATGAACAGCTTAAATCAGGGATATAATAAGATGAAACTTACCAAAACTTACAAGCTAAAACAAAAGAAAATCCAACAGAAAGCTTAAGTAAAGGGTATAGTTTGAATGCAAAATTTTTTTTACTGTATAAAGATAGAATGTATGTTATACCTAACATACCTAAAGTTGTTAATTTGGGATGAAATCCATAAAACTCCATATTCAGGTCATCCAGGTTATCAAAAGACTAAAACTATGTTAAGAAAAGAATATTTTTGGCCAAATATGAAGACCGAATTAGCAGAGTATATTGCTAGGTGTTTTGAATGTCAGCAGGTGAAAACTGAACATCAATACCCAGCTAGATTACTTCAATCGTTGCCCATTCCTAGCTGGAAATGGGAGATAATTAGTATCGATTTTATTACTGGACTGCCTAAAAAACAGAATTTAAATGATTCTATCATGGTAGTGGTCGATAAATTAAGTAAATCAACGCACTTTATACCTGTTAAAACAACGTATAAAGCTACAAACATAGCTAATATCTTTCTAAAACAGATTTTTCGACTGCATGGAATACCGAAAGTTATAATCTGATATAGAGATCCTAAATTTACAGGTAACTTTTGGAAATATCTCTTTAAATGATTAAACACTACATTAAATTTTAGTACTTCCTTCCATCCTCAAATAGATGGACAGACTGAAAGAGTAAACCAAGTACTAGAATATTTATTAAGAATGTATGTGAAAGACCAGCCAGGTAAATGGGAGGATTATTTGCATCTGGTAGAATTTTCTTATAATAATAATTATCAGGCATCAGCTAGATTTAGTCCTTTCAAAATCTTGTATGGAAGGAAATGTAATACTCTTATCTCTTGGAGTAATCTGGTGGATAGATTAGTATTAGGTACTGAATTGTTAAAGGAAATGGAAGAAATTGTAAAGCAAGTACAAGGTAATCTGAAAGTTGCGCAGGATCGACAGAAAAGTCAAGCAGGCCTTAAAAGAACTCCAAAGGAGTTTCAGGTAGGTGAACATGTGTTCATCAAGGTGAGGCCCAAAAAGAGCTCTCTGAGATTGGGAAATTGTGCAAAACCAGCACCTCGTTACTGTGGTCCATTTGAAATACTGTCCAGGATTGGACAAGTAGCTTATCAATTAGCATTACCACCAAATTTAAGAGTACATAATGTTTTTCACATTTCTGTATTAAAGAAATATGTTCATGATGCTACTCATGTTGTTAACTGGAATGATGTACAGGTGGAACCATAAGGATATTTTCGGGTGGAACCAGACCGTATCCTCGAGTGGAGGGAGACACACTTTGGAACCGCACCATTGGTTAAGTGAAGGTGCAATGGAAGCACCTTAGTCTAGAGGAAGCCACCTGAGAATTGGAAAGTAATATGCGAGATGCATATCCAATTCTTTTCCAGGGGAATTTTGACGACGAAGAATAAATAACATCGAGGACGATGTTATGCTCTAAGGGGGTGTGTATCTCACATGCCCCAATTTTGCAAAAACAATGTTACATTATTTGATTTTATTTGAGGACAATATGCTAAAATTTATGCTAAGTTGTAATTTATGACTCAACAGAGTCAAGGATATTTAATGTAATTCTGAATATTTTAATTATAAATAAATAAAGGAAGAGACAACAGCTTAGGAGAGTTGTTAAAAGAGTGTTTATTGTTCAAATTGGTGGAGGAGACTGGGTGGAGAGCAAACAGACATGTGGTAGCATCCTCAAACCACTTCCAACTGTTGTAGGTGGCAACCTGCTTACATTGGGGGTCATGATTCCCCAAGAAAGTGGAATCAGAGCAGGTGGCTCAATTAATGAAAACTGACCCAAAAGACCTAGGCAATCTTTATAAAAATGCCCATTGAAGAGAGATGATGCTGCTCATTCTAGAGAAGTGATCATTTAGGTGAATGTACTTCAGATAAATTCAATAGAAGGGAATTATGGAAAGAGTTTGAGGGGATAACTGCTGAGTGATCTAGTGCAACTTTTAAGCTGAAAGATCTTACTACTGATTGCAGGGTGTTTTACTGAGTTATTGGATCAGTTTACTGTTTGCATGCTCCACCAGTTCTCAGCCAAGAAGACTAGGAGCAGTCTCGGGGGTCCTGAGGAAGCGTTTTTTGAGAGCTCTTCAGGAGTTTGGTAGGGAGGAACGACCTCCTAATACTGTTGTTGTCTATCCTAATGGAAATTTCTACATTATTTGTTTTACTATGTTAGATAGATAAATATGAAGTCTGACTGTTAAATGAATGTTAAATATTCAGTTTGTAAATTGTTAGAATGGAAAATAATTCTAGTCTGTGTTTTTCCACACCTGGAAGGAGGAGGCCGTACTCCAGCATAGATAGAGTATTTGCAGTAGATGAAAGAAAATGTTAAGAGACTGAATAGAATAGATATGGTTCTGCATTTTGTAGTGGCAGAGTAATTTATTTCACTATGTAGGTTATTATTAAAAAGAATAATGATCTGGATATCTATGTTTATTGTTTTAATAAGCTTATTTATGTAAATATATTGGAAAAGAAACAGCAGTAATCTAGTATAGGTAGAAGGATTAAGATGATAAGAAAATATCTTAGTAGATAAGATTGTGTATTTATAGACAGTAGATTAATTTTTATTAAGTTAAATTCCTATGGAGGTTAAACTGTGTAATGATAGGTTATATTTCTTTGTGTTCACTCAGTAACTAATTGAAATATAGCAGAAAAATCACAATCAAGTTACAATGTTTAGATTCAGTTCAGTAAAGAAATAAACTACTAATCATATAGTTTTTTTTCTATTAATATCAACTAATCTAAGACTAACAGTTACTATAAAATAAGTAGGGTTATATTAAAAGTACTTAAATTATAAAGAACAAACTAAGTTACAGAATCTATGCTTATCCTTTCAAAGAACTCTGAGTAGAATTCTATCTGTCATTTTAATAAATAAAAACAATGAGAATGTGATTAATAACAATACAAAAAAATAAATATCTATCTATGTAAAAACTATTTATAATTTATCAGACATGCTTATACCTGTAAAGGTAAACTTTAGGGTCGAAACCCTAAACCAAATTTGTTTAATCTTTACAAATAAAAAACATTTAAGCTACAATCCATTTATTTGGATTATTATATTAATAAACAATTAAACTACTATAGACTGGTTATAGTCCTTTCCGAAAATTTATGAACATATACAACTTAAAAATACCCTGTTACAACACACCTGTAATAATATAAATTTAATCGAATTAACAAATAGTAGAATCCTAACATTAATAAACTGAAGAATTTATTCAAACCAGGGTTTCATTTCAGGAAAACCCTAGTTGTTAATTCCGAACAGGTAGGTTAATTTCATAAACTATACACTATGACTGAGTTACAGTCTTAAATAATAACAATAATCTTTATACAAAATAAAATAGACAGTAATATTCTTTATTAACAATCAGTTAGGAAAAACCCTATCTCACATAGAGTCACCATACAGTATCACTGCAAAACGAGTCAGAGCTCGAAGACAAACTTTATTAAAAACCAATGTATTACATTGACAGGCCGTAAGGCTGAAAATTTAACTAATTACAACACCCAACTCAAGGCTGGGACTACCCAATGACATAGAAAGGGTTTGTAAACATAATAAAACCAACAACATTTAAAAAGAAAACCACATATCTAATGGCGAAACTAGACAAGCTTCCAAGCTTGGGGTTTCACCATCGACAACCCTGTTACAAGCAGGGTGAGAACCCATTCATTGAACACAGGGCTTATCGGATTGGAGCCACGAGCCCTCGAAGACATCCAACATTATCTTCATTACAGGTTGCAAGAAGTAGTCACCAGTTTCTGCATGGAGATGACAACACTAAGCGATAATTACAAAACTCTTTTTCTATTGTAAACCCTATTGTAAACATAACTTTACTGTGAGTCTTCTATTCTGAAAAGAAAACTAAATATTTACCTTTAAATAAGAGTAACGAGAAGTCTAGCGAAGAGACTGTCACCCAACTGCAAGTAGCACATACAAAATCCCAAACCCTACGACGTCGATGGATCACAACCAACATAAGTGAAACTTAGCTTCTCACCGCAGTGACAGACCACGGGGAAGGCAAGACGAAGCTCAGGACAGGCTGCGAGCCAAGTGCAAACAACCCAGTAAAATCTCGCATAGTAAAACCCACAACTAAGAAGGTTGGCAACAAGACCGAATACCAGAGACTACAGCAAACGTTAAACCCAAGTTTTGGAGCAAGTTAGTACAGGAAGAACCCTTCACGGGCACCATGAAACCTTGTAGAGAAGCCAAAGGCCAGCGTGAACTTCAGAGGGAGAATGACAAAGCGAATAGGGTTGCAAGAGTTTTATACTGCCAATACATGGCCAGGAGGTGACCGCGTGCCCTCAAATAATTCTAACCACGCAAGGGTCAACTCCAAAGTCCCCTGCGGTTCAATCATCTGAATTATTAAAAACAATAATTTGTATCAACTTTGCATGAGCTATGATGTATGCATATACATATCACATCGTTAACCATATATATTTATATCATAATGTTCGATAGCTCGATTTTAGGCATTTGGGTAAAACAATCATATGTTAACGTTGACCTAGTGTAAGGTGGTAACCACTTAATCTTTTAATTAATCCTGAAATCAATCATGTTTAGAACCTTTCAAACTACAAGTAGGCTTATATACTTGCAAAACAATGTTAAATATGCATGTACTATAATCCCACTTATCTTTTATAAACAAACAGCTTGGGTGGTTATAATTTATGGAGTTGGATAGCATAGTAAAAGAGTATAGTCATGAATTTTACCAAGTTTGATGTTGTTTTAAACTTTCATAGACACTAGTTGCTTCTTGATATGTCAATACTAGTAATTTACTTTAATTGTTTAAATTGGACAAGATAGTTTGTGATTGATCAAGATAACCTGTACTTAGCATAGGGTACAATTTTGATCATAGTAGAAAGATCTACCAAAATAGTTACTATAGACATAAACTTAATGTAAGAGAGGCATTATGGTAATAATAAAATTACAATGGGATCACCATGCTCAAGTCTTTAATCATTGGAATGACACTGATTGACTTAGATTTAGGAAGCAAAGGAAAACAATATTCCATCTGAAACGATGTAGATAATTCTTTTAAAATAATCAAGCTTATATTATCAAGGAGTTTTATAGGCAGTAAGTTTCCCTACAGAATGTAAATAATGAGCAGTTTGGTACTTTAGTAAATAATACGATAATGTATGTGGTTACAATAGTACATGCAGTACGACGTTAATGTGAGTAAGAAAGTTGATAACTTGTTAGTGAACAACTAGCTTTTACACAGCCGTAACAGGTTAATGACTTCCATAACTAGTAAGTTAAAAATAAAATAAAAACATATATTTGATTGAGAATCGTTACTATCAGTATTGATAGAAGCTCTTTCATGAATAAAAATAAAGAAGAATAAGTATAACATTTGCAAGTTAATCATGTTAAAATAGAAGTGAATATACGACAAAGATTACGAGCTTAGAGTTCACAGTAAGTATCTTTGGTGTTGCTAAGCTTGATAAAGAATGGAACCTATTTATCTGAACTCTGCTTACAAGAAAAACTAGAAAAGATAAACTACTTTACCTCATTGAAGTTGCTTGAAAATTATCGGCTTATTTTACTAGCATATTATTTTGCAAACAGAAACACTTCTTGATACTTTATGAATTTAAAACATCTACTTGATCGATTGTACCTATGAACTTGTAAGAACCGACAATCTGTCTGCATTAGCATAAATGCTAAGTAAGCCTAGGATTCAAAGTTAGATTCCACATACTTGCCATAAAGTAGACTTATTAGTAAACTGAAAGAAAACAGTATGCAAGTAAATCTTATTTTATGTTACAAAAAAGAAGCTACTTTAGTTAACGTAATTTGAAAATAATACTATTCGTTGGACTGTTTCATTTTCCGCTAACCATTAGCTGTTAGTAAACCGCATATTCAGCATTTTATGTTATCTCAAAATTTTAATTTTTTGTGAAAATTTGGGGTTTTGACATGTGGTATCAGAGCACAAGGTTCAAACACCAGGCCTTGATGAAGCCCAACTAGCTTTTATGAAACAATGATTTTGAATTATTTTGCTGATGTATTTTTCTTTTAAATGTTATTCAACAGAGAAATTGTTTCTGAAGTTTAACCATAGGTATGGAAAGGCTAGAGGAATATGTGAAAGAGGAATCTCCATTTACTGAACCAGAAAAATTACCAAGAGATCCTATACAAGAAGATTTAACCACTAATTCCTCATAACTTTTACAAACAGTAAAAGACTTAAAATCTGAAATGGAATCTGTTAAACTAGAGAATGAAAGGATTCCGAGAGCTCAGGAGGAGCTGAATTAGATCCTAACAGAAAGGTTTCAAACTGAGGGTAGGGGTAAAAGAGATTAATCAGAAAATACAAGTCATCAACATAAATATAAGAAGATTAAACAGACTAAAAATGAAAGTAGCTCATCTTCAGAGGTGTTTGGTGAGCAACATAATTTTTCCACTAGTGACAGTAGTGATGAAAATAATTATACTAAAAAGAGAAAATATAAACCCTATGAGGAAATTTCTGGGGAGTTTAAAAAGATTAAACCACCAACATTCAATGGAGAGACTGAGAAGGGGGAGGAATCCAAATCCTGGTTATCTGGGATGAAGAAGTACTTCCATATGTATAACTATTATAACCAATTAAAGGCTAGAATGGCTGTCTACAATCTCTTAGGAAAGGCTGACATTTGGTGGCAGGACTTGAAGAGAGCGAAGGGAATAAAAGAGAAGAACGTAAATTGGAGTACCTTCAAGAGGTACTTTAATTTTTTTTTTTTTTTTTGTCCGAGCGGTACTATGAAGAGAGATCAAAATAATTCTATGAGCTTAAATTAGGATCAATGACTATGAAAGATCTAAACAACAAGTTTTTAAGTCTGCTTAGGTATGTGCCATACCTTGTAGAAGAAAAACCAAAGGTACAACGATTCCTTAGCTGTCTACCTTATCATATTAAGGACAAGATTGAGTATGACAATCCAAATAATTTGGAAGAAGCTATGAGGAAAGCCAAATTCTGTTATGAACAGAATCAGAAGAAGGAAAGCATGGCCAACTGGAAGGCCAAGAAGGATAATAACCATTATGATCAAAAGAAGAAAGAATTTGTGCCCAACAGAAATTCTAAAAACAATAAGGCCAGAAAGTTTCCTAACAAGAACTTCCAAGGGAATAAGAATAATTCACCAAGAAATCAGAATAATTCCAAAAGTAAACAATTTTCTAATAACCATGGTAATTACACCAAGAACTTTGAACGCAAAGAACCTATAAAGTGCTGGGAGTATAATGGCCCACATTATGCCTCAGTCTGTCCTAATCGGAAAAAGACTGTCAGTAATATCCGTACTATACAAGAGGAGATGACTGTTGGAGAATTAGCGAGGACTATGACCAGAATCAATGCAGCCTTGGAGAATAAACAAGCAAGATATCAAACTTCCATGGTGGAAGTAGAAGGTATGATAAACCAAACCCCTATAACTATTTTGATTGATCCAGGAGATAGTCTCAGTTATATTTCACCTAAAATTGTAGAAAAATATAAGTTGCCTATTGAAAATTTTGAAAATTCTTGGTTGGTTCAATTAGCCACTGGTGCTAAAAGGAAGGGAACTTGTTTTGTAAAAGAATGTGCAGTAGTTATGGATCAAATTGAAATTTTTGTAAAGCTTAATGTATTACCTCTTGGTTCTTAAGACTTACTCATCGGTATGGATTGGTTAGAACAACATAGAGTAACTTTAAATTGTTATGATAAAACCTTTACGTGTATAAACAGTGATGGAAAACCAGTAAGTGTAAAAGGAATCTCTAGAAAAACAACCACAAGGCATATTTTTGCTCTGCAGCTTAAGAGAGCTGTTAGGAAGGGTTGTAAAGCTTATGCAGTAACAATAACCGATGAGGAGAATCTAAATAAGACAGATAAATTGAAATTGGAAGACATACCAGTCTTAAGAGAATATGTTGATGTATTTCCAGAAGAAATTCCAGGATTACCTTCAAAAAGGGAACTAGACTTTACCATTGAGCTTCTACCTAGTGCAGTACCCAGCTCAAAGGCCCCTTATCGAATGAACATACTTGAACTTAATGAATTAATGTCACAATTAAAAGAACTTATTGATAAAAAGTATATTCGACCTAGTGTGTCTCCCTGGGGGGCACCTGTCATCTTCGTTAAGAAAAAGGACGAAACCATGCAACTTTGCATAAATTACTGTCAGTTGAATAATATGACTATAAAAAATAGATACCCGTTGCCTCGCATAGATGATCTGTTTGATCAACTACGTGGAGCCACGGTGTTTTCAAAAATTGATTTAAGGTCTGGATATCACCAAGTTAGGATTAAAGATGAAGATATCTTTAAAACGGCTTTTAGGACTTGATATGGTCATTACAAGTTTGTCGTCATGCCATTCGGGCTCACTAATGCCCCAACTATTTTTATGTGTTTAATGAACATAGTTATGCATAAGTATCTAGATAAGTTTGTAGTCGTGTTTGTCGACGATATATTAATCTATTCAAAAACTGAAGAAGAACATAAAGAACATTTAAAAATTGTTTTGCAAGAGTTACGAGATCATCAACTCTTTGCAAAGTTTAGTAAATGCAAATTTTTCAAATATAAGATTCAGTACTTAGGTCATGTGGTGACTAAGGAAGGGATTTCGGTGGATCCCGAAAAGATAAAGGCAATCGAAGATTGGCTGGTTCCTAAGGATGTAACTGACATTCGATCCTTCATGGGAATTACTGGTTACTACCGGAGGTTCATTGAAGGTTTTTTGAGAATCGAAAATCCAATAACTTCTTTGCAGAAGAAAGGAAAGAAATTTGATTGGAACCAGAAATGCGAGGAAAGATTTAAAAAGTTAAAAACTTTATTAACCAGCACACCTATTTTAAGAATAGCTGATCCAAATAAGGAATTTGTAGTGTGCACTGATGCCTGCAACGATGGTTTAGGCGGTGTTTTGACTCAAGAAGGGAATGTTATTTCCTATGACTCTAGAAAATTAAAAATTCATGAAAATAATTATGCAACTTATGATTTGGAATTAGCTAATGTTATACATGCTCTAAAGATGTGGCAACATCACCTAATTGGTAGAAAAGTTATTTTAATGACTGATAATAAAGGACTAAAGTATCTGTTAGATCAACCTAATCTAAATGCTAGACAAGCTAGGTGGCTAGCTTTTCTAAGTGAGTATGATTTCGAAATTCAGCACATTAAAGGTAAAGAAAATAAAGTTGCTAATGCATTAAGTAGGAATGCAAGGCTGAATTTTACAGCAGTTATCAGTACTTATACAACATATCTAGATGAACAACTTAAAGCAAGGATAGAACAAGATGAAACTTACCAAAACTTACAAGCTAAAATGAAAGAAAATTCAACAGAAAGCTTAAGTAAAGGGTATAGTTTGAATGCAAATTTTTTTTTACTGTATAAAGACAGAATGTATGTACCTAACATACCTAAAGTTAACTTGTTAATTTGGGATGAAATCCATAAAACTCCATATTCAGGTCATCTAGGTTATCAAAAGACTAAAACTATGTTAAGAAAAGAATATTTTTGGCCAAATATGAAGACTGAATTAGCAGAGTATATCGTTAGGTGTTTTGAATGTCAGCAGGTGAAAACTGAACATCAACACCCAGCTGGATTACTTCAACCATTAAAAGAACTTATTGATAAAAAGTATATTCGACCTAGTGTGTCTTCCTGGGGGGCACCTGTCATCTTCGTTAAGAAAAAGGACGAAACCATGCGACTTTGCATAGATTACCATCAGTTGAATAAGATGACTATCAAAAATAGATACCAGTTGCCTCGCATAGATGATCTGTTTGATCAACTACATGGAGCCACGGTGTTTTCAAAAATTGATTTAAGGTCTGGATATCACCAAGTTAGGATTAAAGATGAAGATATCTTTAAAATGGCTTTTAGGACTTGATATGGTCATTACAAGTTTGTTGTCATGCCATTCGGGCTCACTAATGCCCCAACTATTTTTATGTGTTTAATGAACATAGTTATGCATAAGTATCTAGATAAGTTTGTAGTCATGTTTATCGACGATATATTAATCTATTCAAAAACTGAAGAAGAACATAAAGAACATTTAAAAATTGTTTTGCAAGAGTTACGAGATCATTAACTCTTTGCAAAGTTTAGTAAATGCGATTTTTTCAAAGATAAGATTCAGTACTTAGGTCATGTGGTGACTAAGGAAGGGATTTTGGTGGATCTCGAAAAGATAAAGGCAATCGAAGATTGGCTAGTTCTTAAGGATGTAACTGACATTCGATCCTTCATGGGAATTAATGGTTACTACCGGAGGTTCATTGAAGGTTTTTCAAGAATCGTGAATCCAATAAATTCTTTGCAGAAGAAAGGAAAGAAATTTGATGGGAACCAGAAATGCGAGGAAAGCTTTAAAAAGTTAAAAACTTTATTAACCTGCGCACCTATTTTAAGAATAGCTGATCCAAATAAGGAATTTGTAGTGTGCACTGATGCCTGCAATGATGGTTTAGGCGGTGTTCTGACTCAAGAAGGGCATGTTATTGCCTATGAGTCTAGGAAATTAAAAATTCATGAAAATAATTATGCAACTTATGATTTGGAATTAGTTGATGTTATACATGCTCTAAAGATGTGGCGACATCACCTAATTGGGAGAAAATTTATTTTAATGACTGATAATAAAGGACTAAAGTATCTGTTAGATCAAACTAATATAAATGCTAGACAAGCTAGGTGGCTAGCTTTTCTAAGTGAGTATGATTTCGAAATTCAGCACATTAAAGGTAAAGAAAATAAAGTTGCTGATGCATTAAGTAGGAATGCAAGGCTGAATTTTACAGCAGTTATCAGCACTTATACAACATATCTATATGAACAACTTAAAGCAGGGATAGAACAAGATGAAACTTACCAAAACTTACAAGCTAAAACGAAAGAAAATCCAACAAAAAGCTTAAGTAAAGGGTATAGTTTGATTGCAAATTTTTTTTTACTGTATAAAGACAGAATGTATGTACCTAACATACCTAAATTTAAGTTGTTAATTTGGGATGAAATCCATAAAACTCCATATTCAGGTCATCTAGGTTATCAAAAGACTAAAACTATGTTAAGAAAAGAATATTTTTGGCCAAATATGAAGACTGAATTAGCAGAGTATATCGTTAGGTGTTTTGAATGTCAGCAGGTGAAAACTGAACATCAACACCCAGCTGGATTACTTCAACCATTGCCCATTCCTAGCTGGAAATGGGATATAATTAGTATCGATTTTATTACTGGACTGCCTAAAAATCAGAATTTAAATGATTCTATCATGGTAGTGGTTGATAAATTAAGTAAAGCAACTCACTTTATACCTGTTAAAACTATGTATAAAGATGCAAACATAGCAACATCTTTCTAAAATAGATTTTTTGACTGCATGGAATACCGAAAGTTATAATCTCAGATAGAGATCCTAATTTTACTTTGGAAATCTTTGTTTAAAGGATTAAACACTACATTAAATTTTAGTACTTCCTTCCATCCTCAAACAGATGGACAGACTGAAAGAGTAAACCAAGTACTGGAATATTTATTAAGAATGTATGTGAAAGACCAGCCAGGTAAATGGGAGGATTATTTGCATCTAGTAGAATTTGCTTATAATAATAATTATCAGTCATCAGCCAGATTTAGTCCTTTCGAAATCTTGTATGGAAGGAAATGTAATACTCTTATCTCTTGGAGTAATCCGGTGGATAGATTAGTATTAGGTCTTGAACTATTAAAGGAAATGGAAGAAATTGTAAAGTAGGTACAAGGTAATCTGAAAGTTGCGCAGGATCGACAAAAAAGTCAAGCAGACCTTAAAAGAACTCCAAAGGAGTTTCAGGTAGGTGAACATGTGTTCATCAAGGTGAGGCCCAAAAAGAGCTCTCTGAGATTGGGAAGTTGTGCAAAACTAGCACCATGTTACTGTGGTCCATTTGAAATATTGTCTAGGGTTGGACAAGTATCTTGTCAATTAGCATTACCACCAAATTTAAGAGTACATAAAGTTTTTCACATTTCTGTATTAAACAAATATGTTCATGATGCTACTCATGTCGTTAACTGGAATGATGCATAGTTGGAACCATAAGGAGATTTTTTGGTGGAACTGGACCATATCCTCGAGCAGAGGGAGATCACACTTTGGAACCGCACCATTGGTCAGGTGAAGGTTCAATGGAAGCACCTTAGTCTAGAGGAAGCCACTTGGGAATTGGAAAGTAATATGCAAGATGCATATCCAATTCTTTTCCAGGGGAATTCTGAGGACGAAGAATAAATAACATCGAGGACGATGTTATGCTCTAAGGTGGTGTGTATCTCACATGCCCCAATTTTGCAAAAACAATGTTATATTATTTGATTTTATTTGAGGACAATATGTTAAAATTTATGCTAAGTTGTAATCGATGACTCAGCAGATTCAAGGATATTTAATGTAATTCTGAATATTTTAATTATAAATAAATAAAGGAAGAGAAAACAGCTTAGGAGAGCTGTTAAAAGAGTGTTTACTGGTCAAATTGGTGGAGGAGACTGGGTGGAGAGCAAACAGACATGTGGCAGCATCCTCAAACCACTTCCAACTGTTGTAGGTGGCAACCTGCCTACATTGGGGGTCATGATTCCCCAAGAAAGTGGAATCAGAGCAGGTGGCTCAATTAATGAAAAATGACCCAAAAGACCTAGGCAATATTTATAAAAATGCCCATTGAAGAGAGCTGAGGCTGCTCATTCTAGAGAAGTGATCATTCAGGTGAATGTACTTCAGATAAATTCAATGGAAGGGAATTATGGAAAGAGTTTGAGGGGATAACTGCTGAGTGATCTAGTGCATCTTTTAAGTTGAAAGATCGTACTGCTAAGTACAGTGTGTTTTACTGAGTTATTGGATCATTCTACTGTTTGTATTCTCCACCAGTTCTCAGCCAAGAAGACCAGGAACAGGCTCGGGGGTCCTGAGGAAGCGTTGTTTGAGTGCTCTTCAGGAGTTTGGTAGGGAGGAACGACCTCCTAACGCTGTTGTTGTCTATCCTAATGGCAATTTCTACATTATCTGTTTTACTATGTTAGATAGATAAATCTGAAGTCTGACTGTTAAATGAATGTTAAATATTCAATTTGTAAATTGTTAGAATGGAAAATAATTCTAGTCTGTGTTTTTCCACACCTGGGAGGACCATGCCGTACTCGAGCACATATAGAGTATTTACAGTAGATGAAAGAAAATGTTAAGAAAATATAGCAGAAAAATCACAGTCAAGTTACAATGTTTAGATTCAATTCAGTAAAGAAATAAACTACTAATCATATAGTTTATTTTCTATTAATATCAACTAATCTAAGACTAACAGTTACTATAAACTAAGTAGGGTTATATTAAAAGTACTTAAATTATAAAGAACAAACTAAGTTACAGAATCTATGCTTATCCTTTCAAATAACTCTGAGTAGAATTCTATCTGTCATTTTAATAAATAAAAACAATGAGAATGTGATTAATAAGAATACACAAAAATAAATATCTATCTCTGTAAAAACTGTTTATAATTTATTAGACAGGCTTATACTTGTAAAGGTAAACTTTAGGGTCAAAACGCTAAACCAAATTTATTTAATCTTTACAAATAAAAAACATTTAAGCTACAATCCATTTATTTGGATTATTATATTAATAAACAATTAAACTACTATAGACTAGTTACAGTCCTTTCCGAAAATTTATGAATAGATACAACTTAAAAATACCCTGTTACAACACACCTGTAATAATATAAATTTAACTGAATTAACAAATAGTAGAATCCTAATATTAATAAACTGAAGAATTCATTTAAACCAGGGTTTCATTTCACGAAAACCCTAGTTGTTAATTCCGAACAGGTAGGTTAATTTCATAAACTATACATTATGACTGAGTTACAGTCTTAAATAATAACAATAACATTTACACCAAATAAAATAGACAATTATATTCTTTATTAACAGTCGGTTAGGGAAAACCCTAACTCACATAGAGTCACCATACAATATCACTGCAAAACGGGTCGGAGCTCGAAGAGAAACTTTCTTAAAAACCAATGTATTACATTGACAGGCCGTAAGGCTGAAAATTTAACTAATTACAACACCTAGCTCAAGGCTGGGACTACCGAACGACATAGCAAGGGTTTGTAAACATAATTGAACCAACACCATTTAAAAAGAAAACCACATATCTAATCGCAAAACTAGACAAGCTTCCAAGCTCGGGGTTTCACCATCGACAACCCTGTTACAAGTAGGGTGAGAACCCATTTGTTGAACACAGGGCTTACCGAATTGGAGCCACGAGCCCTCGAAGACAACCAGCATTATCTTCGTTACGGGTTGCAAGAAGTAGTCACCAGTTCCTGCATGGAGATCACAACATTTAGTGTTAATTACAAAACTCTTTTTCTATTGTAAACCCTATTGTAAACATAACTTTACTGTGAGTTTTCTATTCTGAAAAGAAAACTAAATATTTACCTTTAAATAAGAGTAACGAACAATCTAGCGAAGATATTTTCACCCAACTGCAAGTAGCACATACAAAATCCCAAACCCTATGACGTCGATGGAGCACAACCAACAGCAGTGAAACTTAGCTTCTCACCGCAGTGACAGACCACGGGGAGGGCAAGACAAAGCTCAGGACAGTCTGCGAGCCAAGTGCAAACAACCCAGGAAAATCTCACATAGTAAAACCCACAAGTAAGAAGGTTGGCAACAAGACCGAATACCGAAGACTACAACAAATGTTAAACCCAAGTTTTGGAGCAAGCTAGTACAGGAAGAACCCTTCACGGGCGCCATGAAACCTTGTAGAGAAGCCGAAGGCCTGCGTGAACTTCGAAATGAGAATGGCAAAGTGACTAGGGTTGCAAGAGTTTTATACTGCCAATACATGGCCAGGAAGTGACCACATGCCCTCAAATAATTCTAACCATGCAAGGGTCAACTCCAAAGTCCCCTGCGGTTCAATCATCCAAATTATTAAAAAAAATAATTTGTATCAACTTTGCATGAGCTATGATGTATGCATATACATATCACATCATTAATCATATATATTTATATCATAATTTTTGATAGCTCAATTTTGGGTGTTTGGGTAAAACAATCATATGTTAACGTTGACCTAGTGTAAGGTGGTAACCACTTAATCTTTTAATTAATCCTGAAATCAATCATGTTTAGAACCTTTCAAACTACAAGTAGGCTTATATACTTGCAAAACAATGTTAAATATGCATGTACTATAATCCCACTTATCTTTTATAAACAAATAGCTTGGGTGGTTATAATTTATGGAGTTGGATAGCATAGTAAAAGAGTATAGTCATGACACTTACCAAGTTCGATGTTGGTTTAAACTTTCATAGACACTAGTTGCTACTTGATCTGTCAATACTAGTAATTTACTATAATTGTTTAAATTGGACAAGATAGTTTGTGATTTATCAAGATAACTTGTACTTAGCATAGGGTAGGATTTTGATCATATTAGAAATATCTTCCAAAATAGTTACTATAGACATAAACTTAATGTTAGAGAGGAATTATGGTAATAATAAAATTACAATGGAATCACCATGCTCAAGTATTTAATCATTGGAACGACACTGATTGACTTAGATTTAGGAAGCAAAGACAAACAATATTCCATCTGAAACGATGCAGTTAATTCTTTTACAATAATCAAGCTTATATTATCAAGGAGTTTTACAGGCAGTAAGTTTCCCCATAGAATGTAAATAATGAGCAGTTTGGTACTTTAGTAAATAATATGATAATGTATGTGGTTACAATAGTACATGCAATACGACGTTAATGTGAGTAAGAAAGTTGATAACTTGTTAGTGAACAACTCACTTTTACACACCCGTAACAGGTTAATGACTTCCATAACTAGTAAGTTAAAAATAAAATAAAAACATATATTTGATTGAGAATCGTTACTATCAGTATTGATAGAATATCTTTCATGAATAAAAATAAATAAGAATAAGTATAACATTTGCAAGTTAAGCATGTTAAAATAGAAGTGAATATACGACAAAGATTACGATCTTAGAGTTCACATTAAGTATCTTTGGTGTCGCTAAGCTTGATAAAGAATGGAACCTGTTTATTTGAACTCTGCTTACAAGAAAAACTAGAAAAGATAAACTACTTTACCTCATTGAAGTTGCTTGAAAATTATCTGCTTATTTTACTATCATATTATTTTGCAAACAGAAACACTTCTTGATACTTTATGAATTTAAAATGTCTACTTGATCGATCGTACCTGTGAACTTGTAAGAACTAGCAATCTATTTGCATTAGCATGAATGCTAAGTAAGATTAGGATTCAAAGTTAGATTCCACCTACTTTGCATAAAGTAGACTTGAAAACAGTATGCAAGTAAATCTTATTTTATGTTACGAAAAAGAAGCTGCTTTAGTTAACGTAATTTGAAAATGTGTAATACTAATTGTTGGACTATCATTTTCCACTAACCGTTAGTTATTAGTAAACCGCATATTTATCATTTTATGTTATCTCAAAATTTTAAATTTTTGTGAAAATTTGGGGTTTTGACAGACATGAAGGTCTCGTCGCTTGGAATGGGCACGTGGGTCATCGAGATAGGGCTCCACAACATGTTTGATATCATGAAAAGAATATGACATGGCATGTTGAAACGTAGTTCCAACATTTTTTAAACCAAACGAGAGTTTGCGGTAGGAAAAGATCCCCCATGGACATATGAAAGTTTCCTTATGTTGATCTGAAGGGAGAATTTCAATCTGATTATAGCCGAAAAATCCATCCCATGAATGAAAACATGACACTTCGGGCACAGTTATCGATAATTTGAATGATGTAAGGGGTAGGGAAATTGTCTTTTGGACAAGCCCAATTCAAATCCATAAAATCGATACAAACCCTAATAGTTCTTTGCTTTTTATTCACAGGGACTATATTGGACACCCATTCAGGAAAGGGAATGGGATAAATGAACCCATTCCTAAGAAGTTTTTCAACTTCCTCCTTAATGGCTACTGCTTTTCGTGGATGTACCTGGTGTACTTTTTGGTGAACTGGCTTGGCACGAGGGTAGGTTTTAATCTCATGGAAAACAATGGAGGGATCAATCCCTAGAATCTCTTTGCAAGTCCAAGAAAAGACTTCTCTAAATTCCTTGAACAAGGCCGTATACAAATGAACCTCTAAAGATGAAGAATTCTGGCCTATCTGAATAATCTATGAAACATCGGGTTTCATGGAAATGTCCACCAGAATGGTTTTGGTAATATTGCATAAATTACCCTCAGATTCAACCCCCTAGATGATGGTTGGGGACTGATGGTCTATGACTATCTCAGATGAAACCGTGGACATGAATTGCTCCTCTACCATATGGCAATGGAGAAGGAAACAAGATCTATGGTGATAATCTTCCCAATTCATCTCCTCTAGGGACATAAATTCCATGATGGATTGATTAGAGAGAAATGTATGCGAAAGATAATCAAGAGATGGGGGGGTGTATAGCCAATATGGTAGGTGATACAAATCGGAGGCCACTGATAAATGGTCATTGATGGTGGTTTGAATGGCATTGTAGTCTTCCTCAAAAGTAGTAAGTGATGTTGGTTCAACAATAGAATTTCCTTTGTATATGATAGAGGTATAAATCATATTTATAGATGCATTCTGCAGGGTAGGAGCAGGATTTGATAAAGGAAAGACTCCCATGAGATAAGAGTATATAATGAGGCCTACTCATATGTTATGATATTGTGGGGTAGTTAGAAGTGGAATGCTATTTGCATCATTCATGATAGCATTAGCTGTGATGAAATCTAACTGATCTATCGTAACAATCCTTCCTTGGAATGGGAAATGGAAAATCTGAAAGACGGACGATGCTACAACTTGCATACCATAGAACCAGTTGCGACCTAGGAGTAAGTTGTAATCCAAAGGAGTGTAAATGACTTCAATATGAATGGAAACTGATTCCCCCCCCTAGTTCTACATGGAGAGAGGAAAATAATCCATATGGTTCAAATCCACGACCATTAAAGGCCTTGAGTGTAGTAGGTGAACGATTAATCTCAAGAGAACCAATGGCTCTCCAACAAGACAGGGACATGACCAAAGTGGAGGATCCCTTGTCCAATACAGTACGATGGATAGTCTTCCCAATGGCCTTGGTAGACAATTGGAAAGTCAACTGATGTGAGAGCCTAGTTTTAAAGTCATGTAGTTTGAAAGCAATGATGTTACTGTCTTCAGGATCCTTGGCTCCAAGTTTTCTTAGCAATTTTTTTTGTCGTGTGGGATAGTTTTGGAGTACTTATAGGGAAACATAACACATGGTTCATGGGCCAAATATTCTACAATATTATAGTATTGGTGGCATGTGCGTTAGGATTGATAAAGGACTTATGAAGTGTACTCTTGGGTGGGAAAAAAATTGTATCAGGCATAGGTTTTTCGATGTGAAGACCATTTCTTGGAGGAGGAGTGGAAGCTGAAGGTTTTTCAGATGGAACCTGATTAGGTCTCTTCTCTGGAGGAGGGTCATAAATATGTGCTATTGTATTTAGGTTAATCGTTTCACTTGATATCATTTTTACTTTATCAATGGATGAAGAAGGCCCATGCAAAGACTAATGATCAATTCACTACTGTTGGGTGGGGAAAGGATCCGTAAGGACTGCCGAGGTGGGTGAACTCTTTAAAGATTTGTTAATTTCCTCTCAACAAGGACATTATTTGGTGAAATGATCACCTCCATGGATTAGAAAGGGGTACTTAACCTTTCTCTTATTTTTGGAATCAACATCAGGATTTTGTGGTCTATTACCTTGTTGATTATCAGATTTTTTTGATTTGTTTTTACCTTTTTTTTTTCCACCAGAAGATTCAATGGATTGAACTGCATGTACATAGGTGGATGCAACAAGAGAGGGTACAGTCTTGCAGGTGGTGTTGATTGACTTATTGGTGTGGCAGGTTGAGTTTTCTTCTTGGTGGATTTGTTCGTCATTTGAGTTTGAACTGAACCAAGGATGCCATTTGTAGGTGGTTCAGTTGGAGGTCTTAACAGGTTCGATGTGGGACAAGGAGCATGGTGAATTAATTCATATAGAGTACCTGACTAGGAATAAGCCAAGTCTAAGTACTGAGCACGGATAATAGCTTGCTCCTCCATAACAACACCTCCCATGGAAACATCTCTATCAATAGGGGGAAGTAAATATTTTTTGAACCAACCAGCAAGTAACTAGTCAGGAATAGGGGCCTTGATTAACATGTGTCTTCATCTTGATTCATGGATGTGATCAGAGATATGTGTTGAGGTAGTTTGTTGAAGTGAGGTCAACATGTATGTACCTGTCTCATACCAGATTGGTAGTTGAAAATGAGTTAGGGATGCCGTTACTAAAGCATTAAAATCCTAGAAAGAGTGTTGTGGTATATCTATATATCATTTTGCATCAACGCTTGTGAGGGTTCTATAAAATAGCTGTAAACGGATTGAACTATCCATCAAAGAATTTGATGAACAACATAGATGAAAAGTCATCACATGGTTCTTAGGGTATTCGCCAGGTTTGCCATCAAATTTTGGTATATCTGAAGGTAATTTGACAAGAATGGCAGGCTAGGAGGGTTCATGATGTATAGGATTGTTAATCAGTATGGACAGATCTAATGTAGCTAGAAATGGCAATTGCTGGTTGGGTTGAGGATATTGGTAATACTGGTATGGAATTTGCAGACCAGTAGGACCATACTGATAAATGGGGATAAGCGATGCCCCTGTAGCCGGTTGATTTGGTGATTGGTTACTAGAAGGTCCAACAGGTGGTGGTGGTCCTCTGGGAGGAGGTGGTGGTGGTGGTCCTCTAGGTGGTGGACCTATTTAAGGTGGTCCTCCAAGTTGTGATCCTTCGGGTGGTGGGCATCCAAGTGATGGCCTCCAAGTGGGGGTCCTCCAGATGGTGTTCCTCTAGGTGGTAATCCTCTAGGTAGTCCACTGGGACCTCTAGATCCTCTTGATCCTTTAGTTCCTCCAGATCCTCTAGGTCCTCCCAGTCCTCTCGGGGGTCCCCCAGGTGGTAGGCCTCTAGGTGGACCACCATACCCTCCAACAATGTTTACGAAATCTCCTTCATAAGATGGGACATTAGACCAATTCGGCTGTCCCCAAGAGACAAACACATTTCCAGGGTAGGGCATTCCGGGATAGACTACCACCGAAGGTGCTGGTTGATAAGCTTGGTTAACCGTAAGTGGTTGATTCTCAGGATAAGTATATCCCTAAGAAATTGGAGTAATGGTAGGTTGGACCCATGAGGATCCTTCCTGACCAACAGGAGGTGCAACCGTAGTGGTATTAGGGGAAGGAATGTTTGATGTTGAGGGTGATATAGGTAAGTTTTTCCCCATACTAGAAATAGTCCCTCCTGTAGATGATGGAACTTGTGTTGGGGAATGCCCCCCAGGTGTAGACATTATCAGAGAAGTTGAAACAGATGGGGAGTTTTGATTGGGAGAGGGGGTCTAAACTAGAATTTAACTAGGAGTTGGGGTGTGAACTGGATTCTGAGTAACCAAATTTTGGATCGGTGATTCTAGAAGATGAGCTACTTGAGGTTGTGATAGGGCATGATACCTAGGTGGGGTTGTTTTTGAAGGTCTGGGAAAAGGAGAAATACTTCTCCTCCTCGTATTTTCTGCATTTTTCAATTCTTCTGCGCATTTGCACAAATGCTCGATAGACTCTTGAAAAAACTCTTCATTTGGCGGAGTATTCTCAAGTCATCTTTTTAAAGGGGAAAGTATAGATGGATTTGGTTCAGTGGTATAAATTGCATAATCAGCAATAGAATGTCCTAGAGAGTTTCTCCGGAAAGGAGCATTTGGACCATATTTTGATTTTACAGCTTTATTAGGTGGGTGGTTGAATTTGTAGTTGGATGAGCCGCCTTGACCCTCCGTCGAAAATCGAAAGGGTGGGTCAGCCGCAGGAGGAAGTTGGACCAAAGGATTATCATAAATAGAGAAATATTCTCTAGGTTCAGTAGTTACAGTATTTTCTATACAAGCAACAACAGAAGATGGTCATTCCATGGTTTCCTCTTCATGTCCTTCCATGACAGGAGGAGAGTCAGGAGGTAAATGCTGCAATATATGAGAATTCCTCGCAAATTGCTTAGCCAGGGTGGTGGATGAAGTTTTATACCCTAGTTTAAAAAAGAAGAAAGACACACACAAACAATACTATGCTAGCTAAGGCTACAAGCATACTTAAATGAAAGGATTAGATGAAGATAGTTGGTCTCTCACTAGTATTTTCAAGTTGTTGCAACTCGTGATATACTGCATGGTCCAATAGTGAAGCACACAAATGAGGATTGAGACTGTCCCTTGCCTAAACACCCAATTACCTAGACGACATGTGCGTAGTAGCTCCTTGAGTGTTGTTCTCGATGTATTGCACCAGCAAGACGACCAAATGGATTTTATCATATGGTTTGGGAATCCTAGTAGGGCTTCCCAATATACGCAAGGTATGTGGGAGCTCAAATCCGTATTAGTGCTATCTAATGCACAATCATTCGAAAGGGGCCCTCTGATATACAATCGAGTACATGAAGTACCTTTTGATATACCTCAAGGGTACGTGATAGGTCATTCTATATACCAATGGTACATGGAGGAACCACACAGACCCAAGAATGCAGTGCAGACATGTAATGACAACTCCTATGCTTAAAGACATTGGAACACGTGTAATGTCCCGGTT
>LPNX010592376.1:351730-534469 GCA_001517045.1 Pseudotsuga menziesii | reverse complement strand
TGCATATATATATTCGTCGAGGCGTGGATAATGGTCACTTTGTGGCACTTAAATTGTGGCCTATCGATATTCACTGACCACAAGTTAAATGGTTATGTTAGTTGTAAATACTCATCGATAACTCTTAATAACTGATAGTGGGTTCTCTACCTTTAAAGGATCGAGCAAATACACAAACAACTCAAATATATATGTTATCTTACACTATGTGTAATATTGACCCCCTTTCTACTTTTGGTTTTCATTTCTCAATATGGTTGTTCAACTAGTTTAAGTGTTTTACTAGTTTATTGTTAAGCTCATCAAATCTTGATAAATTATTACATATGTTCATTTAACTATTGCTCAAACGTTTTCATGTTTAACTCTGCATTGTGATGTTAATAATTTATTTATGTAGTGATAAGAGGCATTTTTTTGCATGAACATTTTTAATCTCTTTTGTGCATGTTAATGTATCTCCATAAGCTCCCATGAACAAACTAGAAAGAATGTTATGAATTCTATACCATTGCAAATTAGCATTTCTTCACCACGACATAACCATCATGATACAAATATACTATAATATCCCAACTGATATTATATTGTGTTTGATAATATGTTTGTGTGTTTTGTGCTTCTGGTGTGCTAGAAAAATAATAAAAATTTGCATGCAAACCAGTGTCATGCCGAAAGGCCCTAAAATATATAATATTTGGAGAAATAATAGGAAATAATATTTCAGTGAGAGTGTGTACATGTACCAATAATCATAGTGCTAAAAGTATTTCAGTATATAGGAGACATGCAGGCCATGCAATCTAGATAAAGATGAGAAAGTGTTGATCACCATGAGTTGACGCCCAAGTTGAGGAAATACCCCACTTCAGTGTTATCCTTCATGTTTTTTAGGAAATACGTGTTTGATTTTTCCAATACCTTCCAGGAACAATAGTATGAGCTCCCCAGAGAGATGGTTTGGAACATGCACAAGTTTTGTCCCCTTCTGGAGACCTAGCGAATTGATATGCTCTCAATAGGTGACACCTTCCCTCTTTCATGATTATGTTGATAACTACTATGGAAGTGTACAAAATGAACTTATAATCACCCAGTAGAGGGATGTGAGCCTGATGAGAAGAATGAGTATGACATGTGGAAGAAATACTGATTTCTTGAGTCCCAACGAATTGTTCTGGTATTTCCATTAGTAAAACATGAACCTACAATAATATATTCACATGTATGATGGATCTTTGAAAAACATTAAATACGATGAATAGATGATGGAATATCTGAGTGATATACCCTGAAGTGATTGGCGCAAGTAGATTTCTCCACCGAAAACACTTGCTATATGAAGACTTCTATCTCCATCCTGAACTTACTGCTACAACTACCGTTGTTGCTGCTCTCAAAACCAAACTCAATAATAATAATAATCATGGACGATATTTTTTGTTCAACTAACCTTCTTGTATAGATTTTAAGGTTAGCATGTACTTTTAGGGTTTGCATGTCACTTTTAGGGTTTACAGTTACTTTTTGCATGCATGCAATCCTAATTGCTCGTTGACTTTAAGCCTGAATAAATAAGGCTTTCTTTACTATACTAATGACTTAATAATACTGAATAAATTATTTGCTCTTCTCCTGGTATTACATGTCGTCAATAAAATCCCTTTTTCCATAATACTTTCTTGAACCTATGGGAATTAAATAGGTTAATGGGTGTTTCTAATGCTTATGTAGAAGAAGACATTATAGTCCTCCCTACTTGAAATTACTCTCCCTCAAACAATCTCTGGCCAATATACCGAATCATTTGTCGTTGTCTCTTATTTTCTATTTGTATCAACCAGTTTATTCTACTGCTGGGTGGTTCTTATTTTTATTTATGTTTCTTCTCTCCGATGTTTTCTATTCTCTCCTTTTATCTTCTTGGGTACTTGTGAGGATTAAACATCCTATACTTGGCTCCTCATTTGAATTCCCTAGTGCGCATCATACATTTGTCTGGAGGGCTACCTAGAAAGCCCTTTTCATACCACTGGTCCTTCCTTGAAGTCTTGTGTGTTTGATTTGGCCATATTTTTGTGTGAGTCTTGTCCTCATGCCTAAATATGGTGGTCATTCCCTTTTTTGTAGCTGACCCTGAAGTTTCATTGGGAATTCCCCTTAGGACTACCATTTTCCCATCTGGTTCCAGGAACTCCATCTCTAATGTTTGGTAATTTGTTGAGTACTTCCCAATTGAGTACAACCATTGTACTCCCAAAAAAATGCTCTTGTTTGGCACATATACCACATCAAATTCGTTGACCAATGTATAATTACCAAGGTGTACCTGTAAGTGAGGTATCCTTTGTGTGCATTTCATCTTGTGATTTCTAGCCATGACAACGGTAAATCCCTCAAAGTCCTTGGTGGGAAATATTTCCCTCTCTACCCAATAAGAATCTATAAAGTTGTAGGTGGACCCACTATCAATCAAAGAAATGGAATGTTGTCCCTAGGTACTTCCTATGATCCTGATTGTATGGAAGGTGGGGACTCATGTGAGGGTAGCAATAGTTTCTCTAAGTGGCAATTGTTCCAACTCTGTACTATGTAATTCTCCATCCTGTTTTTGTTCCAATTCATCTTCTTCATTGTTATATGAAAGTACTTTGAGGAGATCTACCTTCCATTTACCCATACATCCGTGGTCGGGTACCCAAGGTTATTTTCAATTGAAATGTAATTTATTCCTTCTCAAATCTTGTCGTGTGTCTTCGTTCAACGATTCCTTCAGTGGGATTTCCTTTTCCTTGTTTTTTGAAAGATTGGTAGGTTTTTGTGGAGGCTTGCTTTTAGGTATAGAATCTTGTAGGTCTTGAGTCCTACTGATAGAATCTTACATATTAATTCGATTGTAATTCTTCACCCATCAGTGGAGTGGCTAGGATAGTACCTTCGTAAATGGCATAATAAAACAACTCTTTGACATGTTAGATACCATAACTGTAACTCTCTGGAATTCGGATATGAAGGTCTTGGCACTGCCTGTCTACTTGAGCTGAGCAAGATCCCTAAAATGAATATTTGGGTCTTTCTTATCAAAGCGCCCCATGAGCCTTTATGTGAAATCACTGTAGGAAGTGATAGTGTTGTGAACCAGTGTCATAGGTCTATGGTGCCACCACTCATGTGCTTCCCCATCTAAATGTAAAGTAGCCAAATTGATAGCATTTGTCTCTGTCATGGGATTAACTTGGATGTAGGTCTCCAACTTCTGTACCTAAATTATGGATGAACAACTGGATGTCCCATCAAAGTTGGGAATAATTAGTTTCCCTAGTGTGCATTCAATCTCAAATTTATAATTGAATGCTCTATTGAACCCTCTTGGCTTGTTCCTTCTTTTCATATTGAAAAAATATAATAAAGTCATGGATGAGTGAAAGTCATCTCCAAGTGCCCTGTATTCTTATAGATAGACCCTAATGGCTCCTCTGGCTCTGCCGATATAATCGGTCCTGCGGTGGGATTTTCCAGAAAGTGAGGCATGGTAGGTCTATAAGGCTTATTATATATGTGAGGAGTGTTTTGCATATTAGTGTACACTGTTAGTTTTTCAACATTTAAGCTAGCATTATGTTAGGATCTTTTCACTGAGAGAATAACAAGCACAGCAATAACATAAGCACACCACAAGAGACAAGAGACACAAAGAGTTTTGATCGGGGAAACCATAAATGGATAAAACTCTGCAACTTCCTCAAAGATAGAATCACCACAAGATGTAAGACCCCAAAATAGTAAGATGCACTCCTGATAGCAGTAGTCTTCTAGTCCCAGTATATTTCCTTCTCCACTAGTGCGCCACACTTTAAAAGAGCAAGTGATGTGATGTACAAGTGATAAATAGAGAGACTCTCACTCTCTATTTATATTCTTCCGTTCACTTGAATTGCACTTTCACACGTAGGCTCAACTTACAATTACTTACTCGAGCCTACACCTTAATTAGTGTATAATAACTAAAGTGCCCCGAAATTGTGGGGACTTACCTAATGACTTGACAAGACTTGTTTACATTATTAATCCTCCCGATCGGAACATCGGGGCATGACAACATGACTCAAAAACATCCTGGAATAAACATCGGGTTACAATACATAAGATACATAGAAGAATACATTCCGAATTTACATATACATCAACACTCCCTCTTAACTAGGAAGGTATTCTTTCGACGCGATTTTCAGCACTGGTGTTCTTCTCTGTATCAACTGGATCATCTTCGTCTTCAAGTCATCTTCATCTTCAAGTCATCTTCATCTTCAAGTCATATGGATCTGGATCATCTCTCGATTTGGATTGTCATAGAACTGGATCTAGATCATCACTCGATCTGGATCTGGATCTGGATCATCTCTCGATCTAGATCATCACTACTAGATCTGGATCATCTCTCGATCTGGATCTCTCGGAGTCATCATAACTGGATCTGGATCATAGCTCGATCTGGATCTCCTCTGGTCATCATCATGTGTGTACTATCTCATCATAGGAAGTTCTACAGAGCCAGCCCTTTTTCATGCTGGTTGTAGGCCTAGCCACTAGGTAGGTCTTCGCCCAGTAGTTACATCTGACCTGCTCGTCAGAAAGGCACGCCCAGCACTCACATCTAATCATGTAGTAAACTACAATCACATCAGAAAGGCCCAACACTCACATTTACCAGCATGGTAGGAACAACAAATACCATCTGTGAAATGGCTCTGCACTTACATATGACCTACATGTCAGAAGGGCATCACATCCATCCAGGCTGGAACCACATCCTCCACAATGATGAAAGAACCCTGTTCTTTTCACCCAGGCTGGAACCACATCCGCCACAATGATGGAAGACTTTAAACTAGGCTGGAACCACATCTGCCACAATGATGAAAGAACTCTATTCTTTCCACCCAGGCTGGAACCACATCCGCCACAATGAAGAAAGATTTCTGCACTTACATCTGACCTACTCGTCAGAAGGGCATGCACTCACATCTGAGCAGGCAGGAACTGAATCCTGCACCCTCATCAGAATGGCCCCCAGTCCTAGACTGAGCTACCTAGTAACTGACCAGGTGCCTCCACTCTCCCAGAGAGTGGAAGTTTCCCTTACATCTATCCTACTCGACAGAATGGCCAGCACTCACATCTGTCATGGGAGGAACTTAATCCTTTAGCCATGACCAGAATGGCTCAGCCCTTACATCTGACCTACTCGTCAGAATGGCTCTCTCAGTCCCTGACTGAGTGTTCCTGGTAACTGACCAGGTGCCTCCATTCCCAGAATGGCAGTCAGCACTCATATTTGACATGGAAGTAACTGAATCCTCTCACCATGACAGAATGAACCAGGCCTTACATCTGACTTGCTCGTCAGAATGGCTTTGGATCTCTAGCACTCATATCTGACATGGAAGGAACTAAATCCTCTCACCATGACAGAATGGCTCAGCCCTTACAACTGACCATGGAAGGAACCAATCCTCTCACCATGTCAGAATGGCTATGGGTCTCATCACTTTCTCTTGGAAGGAACCTCGATTTGGAGAACACCAAGTTTCTCTCTGAAGTACTCGAACTTCAGCCTAGCCAATGGCTTCGTCAATACATCAGCTATCTGTTCCTCTGTCACAACATACTAGAGCTTCACTGCTCCTCTCTACACCATATCCCTGATATAGTGATACTTGATCTCGATATGCTTCGACTTGTCATGGAACACTGGATTCTCTGACAACTTCACACAACTCTGGTTGTCACAATGTATACAAGTAGCATCCAATTGGAGATCAAATATATCAGACAGTAGCTTTCGTAGACATACTGCCTCACAACTAGCTGAACAAGCTGCGACATACTCTGCTTCAGTTGTACTCAGTGCCACACAGGATTGCTTCCTACTAAACCAAGAGATCACACCTAATCCCATACTGAAGCAACATCCAGAAGTACTCTTCCTGTCGATGGCACTTCCTGCCCAATCTGAATCAACATAACCCTCTAGGTTAATCTTTTGATTCACATCATACTTGAGCCCATAATCAATTGTACCCTTCAGGTACCTCAGAATATGCTTTGCATCTATCAAGTGAACACTTCTCGGATCTTTCAGGTACTGGCTCAAGGTGTTCATAGCAAAGCAAATGTCTGGTCTTGTGTTCGTCAGGTACATCAATGACCCAATCATCTGACGATACATCGTAGCATCAACCGAATCTAATGAAGCATCACTTAATAGCTTCATGTTCGATGCCATAGATGTGGTCATGCAGTCCATCATCTTGAACCTCTTCAGGATCTCTACTGCATACTTCCCTTGTCCAAGGAAGATTCCATCTGCACTCTGCAAACCTCCATACCTAGAAAATAGTGCATCGACACATAACAGGAACATCATTGGTCTTCCGCCTTCAACCTTGAAGCAAATGTTGGAATCCGCTTTACTCTCTGTAAAGCCTAGAGTCATCAGTAATCTGCCCATCCTGTCGTACCATGTTGAACCTTAGATCTTCTGTAGTCACTCCCTCTGAAGTGAAGCATCATACTCCCTCTGTCTTCTGTGCTCTATGCACTGAAAACATTCTGTACCGGAGTGACAAGTAGCTTCCTATGCTACTAATATTCTATGTGACCATCTAGTGTATATACTTGCATCTTCAACCTTGTTGAGCCGAGAGGCTCTCTACAGCCCAGTATGGGGGAGATCTTGTAACGTTACGTAACGTTACATAACGTTACGTAACGTTATTTTTATTAATAAAAAAATAGATCTTTTAATTATAAAACAAAATAAATGCGGGCCAGAAAAACAACCTAATATGGAGGAGATGTTGTAATTTTCCTACCTAACAAAACAATAAAAAAAGTAAAAATTTAATTATCCCAAAAAAAATGTGGATCATAAAAAAACACAATATGGGGGAGATGTTGTAATGTTCCTACCTAACAAAATAATAAAAAAATAAAAATTGAATTATTTGCAAAAAAATGTTGGCCTTTTAAACAACCCATGGTTTTATTGCATATGGTTTAGGAGGACCAGGCACATGGTTTTAAAACCATGTGCAAGGCCTCCTAAAAAAACCCGTGGTTTTATTCTACATGGTTTAGGAGGGCCTTGCAAATGGTTTTAAGACCATGTGCAAGGCCTCCTAAACAACCCATGGTTTTAGGAGGGCCTTGCATATGGTTTTAAAACCATTTATGGTGAAATGTTGTCATGTTTGTTCCTAACAAAATAAAAAATAATATTAAATATTATATGTTGGCCATAAATAATATTAAAGATTAATAATAAATATATTATATGTTGATCTTAAATAAAAAGATGTGTCTTCTGGTTTGAATCAAATCAATGGTATATATAGGACACACCAAAGTTGATAGCTCAATGAATGTAATACCTTATAAGAGGTTTGCACCTAGAGAGATTTGATCCCTCTCAGCTCTTGATAGAGCCTAGGATTTGGATCTACGCTGGTAGAAAAGGTTAAGATCTTCATCAATCTCATCATGTATGCGGCCTTTCCTACAAGTCAAATGCAATTGTATGGTTAGAAACATTTCATAAGGAATATTTATACTGGCAAACACTTATGCATAAATATATGATCATGCAACTACTTTAGCCAATACAACATTCATCCATATCTCATTGAAACTTTCTAGATGCCTTCCATCTCTACCAGGACAACATTGAGATTGTGCACTAATCCAATGTGTCAGCAAAGAGGTTTCATTCTAGATAAGTAGCAATGGATAATTTGTATAGCACCATGAGCTACTTACCCATCGCATGCATATTAGTAGTATACTGTCATTAATGCAAACATCCTATCATGCCTAATACAATAACTGAATATAAATAAATGCATAACAAAACAATGAAATGACAATTGAATACTTATCTTTATTTGTTTCGTGGGTAGACTGCTTCTTGAGCCTTCAGCTTCATCGTCTTCTTCATTCATGATAGCATCGTTTCTTATCCAAATGTTAGTATGGATAAGAGGTTCTTCTAGAGTAGAGTCCTTTGTATTCCTCATTGCTTGAGGGATCTTCTTTGGATGGCGAGAAATCAATCTTCAATTGCTCCCATCTTCTTTTCTCTTCTTATGATTCGAGCTTCTTCTTCTTCATGGAGTCTGCTGAAAGTAATCACCTCCTTCTGGAACACATTCCTTGAATGAATGAATTTCACGATCCTGGGAGGCCATTCAAGGTGGCCATCATCACTTCTGCATTCTTCATTTTTTCTTTTACATCTTCAAGTTTTTCTTTGATTTGAGAGACTCTTATGACTGCATGGTCTCTGCATTCTAGATCTTCACATTCTTCAACTGGTTTCTTTTCTTCCCTTCAAATAGCTTGAAATTCTAGAAGACCTTCAACAGCTTCGCTTGCAATATGTAGTGCTCTGTAATGCACATGTGCAAGCCTTCTATGCCAAAGCTCATTTGGCTCTACTATGTCATGGATCAAGGCTTGTTCTAGATGGCCATTCAATTTGTACAAGCCTCCTTCTTGTTCTCCAATCACTACTGCATCGTCGATAGTATTTCCTTTTGGCCACATGATGACTTGACCATCTATGAATGCAACCCACATTCCTTTTGCATCGATGCTGAAATGGAGAGAAGGTTGTTCTTGAGTCCTGGAACAAACAATACTTCTTTCATTGTTAGAGACTTACCAGAGTCTAGTTTGTATGAAGATTCCCCACTACCTTTTATTTGATATTGGTAGTCATCTCCTAACTTCACCTTGTGAGGTGATTCATGTTCTGGCAGTCTTACAAAGGATTCCTTGAATCCCGTCATATGTTTGGAAGCCCCACTGTCTATAAGCCAATCATCACTTACATGAGTAATGTTACCTATGAGAGCTGATATCAGAATATATTCATCCTCGCTTAAAGGATATTCACTTTCATATCTGGATCTCTTTCTAGATGGTTCATCATCCTCTGTAGCATGAGCATGGTGTCTTCTTTGGCCTTGACCAAGTTCTTCTTGTGAAAGGCTTCTAACCTCGTCTCCCTCTGAAACTGGAACCTCTATACTCATGTAGGTGTCCAATCCATTTTCTTCAGAGAGATCATATACTTCCAGGCTTGGAAGTTGTCAACTTCCCCAAGCTTTTCACCAAGCTGATGTGATATATCATATTGAAATGAGAACCTCAAATGGAAATAGCAGAGGATTAGATCTTACCGATTTGATGTGTCCATCCTTGTCCTGGAGTTCGTTGATCTAGGGTTTGTCATAGAAACCCTAATTTTCAAAACTTGGAATCTTTCAGATCTGATTGGACAAACAGATAGATCTCTTCAAATGGAGCTGTCCAATGTAATTCTTTTATGAAAACAGTGGAGGGAAGCTCCTGGAACAGGAAACCTAATTTTCAATTTCTTTTGCAGAAATGCATGTTACTGTTTCTGAGATATCTCCAAAATTAATGCTTCTATGTGTCTTAAATTTCGTACTAAGGTAACCTCGCATGTCCCTGATCCAACACCATAGGTTTCATCAGAATTGGTTTCACCATTTGGGATTTATGATCCTTTTCCCAAGGTGACCTGTTACAGGACTATTCATAACAGCGAATTTGTGTGGCATGCCACGTGTCACTGGTTCATCTGCTAAGTCTGATCTTCATAACACTGAAATTACAGTCCGTTTCCTTTCTAGAAAATCTTTAGGAATTTCATTTGGACCTTTGTAGCCCAAGATATTGCAGATCTCCCCGGGTAACCTGTTTATGGATGATTTCTGGAAGAGACTGAAACCCTAACTTAGAGAGATCATATCTCCTAGAATATAAAGACGCTGAGGCTGAATTTTGGACACAGTGTTATTCAGGATTTTATCTTCGGCCCCTGCAATTTTCAGCCTATGAGACTTTATCAACCTCGGAATATAGCAACTGTACCAAAACTTATCAGTTTTTAGTATTTAGGGTTTTTCAAGCTCGGGGTCAAACTAGGGTTTGACTTTCCCGGAGCTTCAACCAACCAAATTTCTTGATCCAGGTCTCTAAACTTCGGTTTTGATGAGGAGAACAATCCTATGCAGGTCTCACGCAAAAATTCCTCTTTTGTAGAAAGCCCTAATTTCCGCATCGAAACTGAAAATGCTCAAAATCGAATTCTGCTTTGACAGAAAGATGCACCCTTCAATGGAGAGTCATCCTAGCATACTTTTGCTGAAAATATGTGGAGGAAAATCCAAAAACTAGGAATCCCTAGTTCCCGCAGCTGCACGGTGTCTTCTTCTCAGGTTAGCTCTGATACCATGTTAGTTTTTCAACATTTAAGCTAGCATTATGTTAGGATCTTTTCACTAAGAGAATAACAAGCACAACAATAACATAAGCACACCACAAGAGAGAAGAGACACAAAGAGTTTTGATCGGGGAAACCATAAATGGAGAAAAATCCGCAACTTCCTCAAAGATAGAATCACCACAAGATGTAAGACCCCAAAATAGTAAGATGCACTCCTGATAGTAGTAGTCTTCTAGTCCCAGTATATTTCCTTCTCCACTAGTGCGCCACACTTTAGAGAGCAAGTGATGTGATATACAAGTGATAAATAAAGAGTCTCTCACTCTCTATTTATATTCTTCCGTTCACTTGAATTGCACTTTCACACGTAGGCTCAACTTACAATTACTTACTCGATCCTACACCTTAATTAGTGTATAATAACTCAAGTTCCCCGAAACTGTGGGGACTTACCTAATGACTTGACAAGACTTGTTTACATTATTAATCCTCCCGATCAGAATCTCGGGGCGACAACATGACTTAGAAACATCCCAGAATAAACATCGAGTTACAATACATAAGATACATAGAAGAATACATTCTGAAGTTACATATACATCAACATACACATATTTCCCTCTATTGCTGGTGGATCCTATATCTCCTATTAATATTGGTAGACTGTTATGACCCTGTTCTGGCTTAAGAGCCAACCTGTTTATAGCTTGTAACACCTCTTCCTTCCCTTTAGCTAAGTCATTTAATGCACCCACCAAGCTATGAAACGCCAACCTGTATTCATATTCCCATGTTCCCTTTCCTCTGTCATAGTGTATCCATGTTGGGTCTATGTTTGAATCTGTCTCCTCTAACTTAATATCTTCAAATTCCAGCTCCTCTATGTACCTACCCTTCCTTCTGCTATAAGTCACAAAAGCAGTTTCTTCTGGATTCATTTATTGTTCATGTTCAATCCCACAGCTGGAAAGGAACATGCTATGATACCACTGTAATATACCAACTGATATTCTATTGTGTTTGATAATATGTTTGTGTTTTTTGTACTTTCAGGTGTCCTAGAAAGATAATAAAAAATTTCATCCAAAATAGTGTCATGGAAAAAGTCCCTAAATATAGCAAATATGAAGAAATAATAGTAAATACACTTTCAATGAGAGTGTGTACACATACCAATAATCATAGTGATGATATTCCTTCAATATATAGGAGGCATGTAGGCCATGCAATCTGGATAAATATGAGAAAGTATTGATCTCCAGGAATTGACACCCAAGCTGAGGAAACACCTTATTTTAGTACTATCCTTCATGTTTTTAAGGAAATGGATGTCCGATGTTGTTGATGCTTTCTAGGAACACTAGTATGAGCTCCCCAAAGAGATGGAGTGTAACATGCACAAATTTTGACCCCTTCTGGAGACCTAGCGAATTGATATGCTCTGAATAGGTGACGACTTACCTCTTTCACGATTCTGCTGATAACTACTCCAGAAGTGTACAGAGTGGAATGATAATTACCTAGAAGAGGGATGTGAGCCTATTGAGAATAATGAGGATGGCACATGGAATAAATACTAAGATATGAAGTCCCGGTGAATTATTCTGGTATTTCCAACTATTTCGAGCAATAAAACGTGAACCTGCAATAATACATTCACATGTATGTTGGATCTCTAAATAAATCTGAATACGATCAATAGATGATGGTATATCTCAGTAATATACCCTGAAGTAATTAGGGTAGGTAGTTTTCACAGCCAAAAACACTTTCTAGATGAAGACGTCTATCTCCAACCCCTTCTTGTTGATGCAGCTACTGCTGTTGCTGCTCTCAAAACCAAACTCAAAGATAATAGTAATCATGGATGATATTTTTGGTTTAACTAACCTTCTTATATAGCTTTTAAGGTTAGCATGTAATTTTAGGGTTTGCATGTCACTTTTAGGGTTTGCACTTACTTTTTGCATGCATGCAATTCTAATTACTTGTTGACTTTAAGCCTAAGGAAATAAGGATTTCTTTACTATACTGATGACTTAATAATACTGAATAAATTCTCTTCTCTTCTCCTGGTATTACATGTCGTCAGTCAAATCCCTTCTTGCATAATACTCGCGCAAACCTATGGGAATTAAATATGTTAACGGGGGTTTCTAATGCTTATGTAGAATAGGACATTGTAGTCCTTCCCCACTTGAAATTACTCGCCCTCAAGCAATCTCCGACCAATATACCCAATCTTCTGTTGTTGTCTCTTCTTGTCCATTTGTATCAACTAGTTTATTCTACTGTTGGGCGGTTCTTCTTTTTCATTATGTTTCTTCTCGCCAATGTTTTATATTCTCTCCTTTTATATTCTTGGGTACTTGTGAGGATTGAACATCCTATACTTGGTTCCTCGTCCGAATTCCCTAGTGCGCATCATACATTTGTCTAGAGGGATACCCGAAAATCCCTTTTCATACCATTGGTCCTTCCTTGAAGTCCTATGTGTTGGATTTGGCCATATTTTTGTGTGAGTCTTGTACTCATGCCTAAATATGGTGTTCATTACCTTTGTTGTAGCTGACCCTAAAGTTTCATTTTGATTTCCCCTTAGGACTACCCTTTTCCCATCTGGTGCCAGGAACTCCATCGCTAATGTTTAGTAATTTGTTGAGTATTTCCCAATTGAGTACAACCATTGTACTCCCAAAACAATGCTCTTGTTTGGAAACTATACCACATAGAATTTGTAGACCAATGTATAATTCCCAAGGCATACCTATAACTAAGGTATCCTCTGTGTTAGCATGTACTTTTAGGGTTTGCATGTCACTTTTAGGGTTTGCACTTTACTTTTTTCATGGATGCAATTATAATTGCTCGTTGACTTTAATATTGAAGAAATAAGGATTTATTTACTATAATAATGACTTAATACTACTCAATAAATGCTCTACTATGCTTTTGGTATTAGATGTCCTCAGTCAATTCCCTTTTTCCATAATACCAACTTGAACCTATGGGAATTAAATAGATTAACGAGTGTTTTTTATGGTTATGTAGAATAGGACATTACAGTCCTCCCCACTTGAAATTGTTTGTCCTCAAGTAGTTGTTATCATGAAAATTACACCTCTCGCGGAGAAGAGTTATTCCTCTACCCTGCGAAGCACAAGTGTATAACAAAAGAGCACAACAGTATATCTTTTCCCTAAGTAATCAATTTAAATGACATGAAACCAAAATACTACCCAAACCTAAATCCTTTTTTCCTTGCAATGTTCAATACCTACAAAATGGATCAGAAGACAAAAACACAAAGTGAGAGCATCATGACAAATCAACTACTTATGTCAATGATCAAGGAGTCCAACAATATCTAATCTGTAATTAAAACACATCAAATATGGGAAAACATAACACTTTTGTATTAATGATGAGAGAATAAAGTTACAACCAAGCCTTGATGTTGACGGCTTTATCATCTAGAACAAATATACAATCCTTTTAACCTATGACAATCTCCTCACATACAAGCCCAATCTATCTTGCCTCTAACTCAGATCTCAATCCAACAACATAAAGGTATTTTCTTTGGCCTCCTCCACTCTCTTCATGAAGGCTTCATTTATAGGCCAAAATAAATGAGATTAGATTGGGGAGTGGATAGGATATGATCCCAATAGGTGAGAGAGGCGAATTCCACATCTCCCAAGCAAGTAGGAACTGACTCCATAGAGGCTTTCGCAAGGAAGCTTCCAGAACATCCTTTTTTATTCTTTTTGGTCTATCGGTGCACCTAACAGAAGGGGTAAAGGTATTGACCTAGATTGTTGTCAAAGAAAAGAGGGATCGACGCTCCTTGCTCCACTACAGACAACACCATTGGTGCTTTGTTAGAGTTGGATAAAGGCATCATCCTTTCAAAAGATGGAGAAAACTAACTAAGGTATCTCAATTCTGGCTCTCTGAAAGGAAAACAATACATGGTGGAATTTCCAGGTGCAACAGAATGCCCCCAAAAGTATGAATCTAGAAGGAATTTATAGGTGAAATACTTTGCAGGATATCAATCTGGTATAGAGGCAATGAGATATGAGCTCATAACTGACATAGAACTAATCACTAACCTATCCAACTGAATCATGGTTACGCACCAATACATTGCAGATCCATGATGATGACCATGTCATGGCTACCAAACATACACCGTAGATTCATGAAAAGCTGATGTAAGGGGTGGAACTTGGCTACAAGACTTACAATGTAGATCCATGTTACCCAACCTCAAATATTGAACACAACCACCAAGCATACAATGTGGATCTGTGTCAAGAATCTAACTGTTCTTCAAACACAAACCATGGATAGGAAACCAGAGTGATGAAGTCTAATCTCTTAGGGTATTCATTCCAATCCAGTAGATGCAATTCTAACCATGTGAATAGATGTTTTGATGTTGAACATGGAAGAAACCACTTGATTACCAGTCATTGATGTATACTGTTAACAAGTGCGAGGGAAATCATCATTACTGTCAATGATCCCCAAGGTATCTTAGTACATTCTCTCAATTGTGAATGGATGTTTTGAAGTTGAACACTTGATATAATCTTCCAATCAAAGGTCAATGATGAAAACCTACTGTTGAAAGTGAAGAAACCTGCCATTGAGGCATGCAGGTTTCAAGGTACTTGACTAGGTTTCTAGGTCTAATTCCCAGATGATGAGGCGATGTCAATAGGAATAGACTTGTTAAAGGAGGGCCATTATGAGTCACCCATAAATGACACAAAACATGGAACAAGATTTGATTTGAAGTAATGAAACTGACTCAGACATGACTGACTTTCTGGATAGGTTAAATTATTGATGAGTTATCTTTCCGTAGTGACATCCTTTGATAATTTGTGGCACAACAAATGACTTGAAAGAACTAAATTGACTAGTCTAAAACCAAGTGTAATGCAAGGAATACAACGAAGCATTCTTTGAATTGACTCAAAGGAGTCAGGTGGCTCACAAAAGTGGATCAACTTGATGATAGGATGAATACCCAACTATTCAGATATGCAAATGCAGATAGATGCGATGTTTAAAGGTGATCCGTAGGACCTCAAATTTAGTGCATTAAAAGTTTGTTGTAAAAGAATGCGTGCAACAGATTACTTAAAGGAACAACATTAACAGAAATTAAATGCTCAGAAAAGGAATGAAAACCACAACACTGATAGACAGATACAAGGAAGAAAACACGGAAACAGAGTCACTAACAAAAGTTGATAACGGAGTTCACCCCCTCCACTGGGCGACGTCTCCGGGTCCATCTCCAATGGGTACCGATCCAATTAATCTCTTAAAATGGTACAAAATGGCTATGGAAACAACTTCAGCAACTGCAAAACAGAATGCTGGACAGAAAGTCTTTAAGACTCCTCTCTGAAAGCTACAAAACTGGACTTCAACAGACAAAAGAAGCCAAGTTATAACTGAGAATAGTTGACTTCAAAAGGAATAACACATGGATAGTTTTCACAGCAAAATGCTCTCTCCAAGATTCTCATCCCAGAGAAACGTTGCACTTTTGTTCTCCAAAAACTCCTCTAATCGTTTCCCCCCCCGGAACCATCCCTGGTTCCTCTCCTTTATTACTCATCTTTTCCATTACAAAGGAGCCAAAACGTCAAAGAAATGCGACTGTTCACATCCCCTGAAACGCGGCATCAAGACTGTTCATATGCCTTTTGTCGTTATTCCAGCTGTGGCATAACTGCCAAGAAAGCTTTGCCAAACTGTTACAGCTAAGCCATGCCATGTGCATTGCAGTGTTTGAATTAGAGGTTGTAGTCATCTGCTCGTTCGTCGTTGCGGAAGAGGATAAGCAACAGGCTACGACGGTCTCAATCGCAATCGACTGTCACATTAGAGAGAATTTGAGGTCAAAAATGGGCCTCAAAAGGACCAAAATGTACTATAAAAATCAACCAATTACATTCTAGTAGATGACATCATCCCCCATGGTTGAGGTGGCATTGCATGAGTTAAGAATGCTTATTTGTCACATTTTCTATGGTGGATGAAAATCCATAGTTAACCAAAGTAGTGGTATACGTACTTTTAAGTCATAAAGTGAAGTTCTCACAATAAAAGTCATTTCACACTTTCTCATAAAATAATATTATTGTTATTTTCAAATAAAGTACTCACAATTCACTTTCTCATAAAATAATATTATTGTCATTTTCAAGTAAAGTACTCATAATTCATAAAAAATGTATTTTCACATTTTTTTATAAAATAATATATTGTCATTTTCATGTTTTTTAATTTTAAATTATATATTCACTCAATTGTATTTAATATCATAATGTCAAACTAATATATATTAAATCTTGTACTTTTAAAATAAATTAAATTCATGAATGATATTTATATGAAAAAAATATGTTAGTTATGCATATAAATTAAATTCATTTTTGTTTAATTTTATTTACAAGTTCAATACAAATAAATGCTAAAGGACAATAATTTTTTGGGAATTTACAATGAATCTTAGTCACATCATTGTAAAGTTATTTTATTAATTTTATTTATAGTCAATATAGAAAAGTAACTCAACCATGGTTATTTATATTGTGCATAAAAAGTAGTGTAGGAGATGAGTTGTCATATATACCTACCCCATAAAACCCCTAACTCATAATATTTTAATATATCTTATATTTTTGTAGTACATCTCTTAGGAGGCCCATTTTTTACCTCAAATTCTCTCTAATGGTTGGTTTTCGAGTCAGAGGCTTTAGTTACTTTGGTTTCTGCAGTTGCGGATGGCGCACCACTTCTTTTTCCTGATTCTGTCGAGTTATTCGCCGATCTTTTAAGTTTTCGGCTTCCGCCGTTGTGGCTGCGAGAAGCATTGTTCTTCTGATCAAGCTTGTGGCCGTCATTGCGGACTGCTTATCACTCCGAATTTCGATCCGTTTCGAACGTCTTTAAGCTTCCGCTATTGTGGAAGGGAGAAGTCTTTTATCTATCCACCGTTGCGGCTCCTAAATCGCTTCGACTTCCGATCCGTTTCGAACGTCGCTAAGCTTTCGCTGTTGCAGAAGGGAGAAAAGAATGTGAGCCCCGACGTTGCGCAAGGGGAAATTCTTTCGACCGCCGATCCTCATATTTTTTGTGTCCAATTATCCCCGCAGACAGACTAGGAGTTCGGCCACCCATCATTGCAGAGGGAGATCTCTTCCGACCTCCGATGCTTTTTGTTTTTGCCGTCTGATTTTCTTCAACCGCCGTTTCTGAACCATGGCACCATATTGGATCTTCAAAGAGGAATAATCCACCAGATCAATCCTCCCCATTGGAGAGCTTTTGGACCAACAAAATCCTGAATTATTCTGCAACTAAGTGAGGGTACAACTCCCTCACTTTCCCAATCTCCATCCATATTGCTTTGCTAGGATGCATTCCTTTCAGCCCCACTCGAAGGTACTCAGCATTCCCCCTTCATGAATTCCTTACATTTCTATCAAGAATAACATCATCCTGCAACTCTCTCATATATTCAGGTGCCAAATCATATATTGAAGGAATCTGTATGTTAATTTCCTCATCCAGGATCATAGGAGGCTCATACAATTTAAGATTCTCAACATTGATAACTGAATAAATTTGCATGTATGGAGGTAAATTCAAGCGAAAAGCATTAGTACCGATCTTTTCCAAGATCTCAAAAGGACCATACTTGATAGGTTTAAGCTTTTTACCTTCACCTTTCATCCTTTCTTTGGTGATATGTAACCAAACTCTGTCACCTACCTGAAATTGATGATCAACTCGATGCTTGTCATGCCTGGCTTTGTACTTTGCTTGGCTCTTCTCCAACTGTTCTTGAACTGCCTGCTGCACTACTTGGATTCTCTGAATGAAATTTAAATCTTTATCTGCATCATGATGTCCATCCACTGCATCTTTGCCAAAAGAGAAGTCCATCGGTGTTTTTGGCAAATAACCAAAACAAGTTTCAAAAGGATATCTTTTCATGGAAGAATGAACTGCATGATTGTAAGCATGCTGTATATACTGCAACTGCTCATCCCAAAGTTTAGGATGTTTACTACAATATCCTCGGAGCAGCTGAACCACTGTTCTATTCACTACCTATGTTTGCCCATCGGTCTGTGGATGAAAAGCTGTACTTTTCTTCAGTTTAGTGTCCATAAGCTCCCATAAAGTCGACCAGAATTCTCCCAAGAACCGAGAATCTCGATCAGATATAATAGACATGGGCAGCCCAAATTGTACCCAAACATTTTGAAAGAATAAAAGAGCTATTTGTTCAGCAGTGATCTGTTTGTTACATGGCATTAAGATACACATTTTGCTGAACATATCCACAACAACATATAGGTAATCTTGCCCTTTTCTAGACATAGGTAGTCCTCCTACAAAGTCCATAGAAATACTTTCCCAAGGACGAGAAGAAACTGGAAGAGGAGTCTACAAACCCAATTTCCTATTGCTAGGCTTACTTGTTGCACACATAACACAACCTCTTATATATTTAGCTACAGTTTCTTGCATCTGAGGCCAATAGCAGTGATTCTGCAATACAGACAATGTTTTACTTACTCCAAAATGTCCTGCAATCAATGAACTATGTGCTTCTCGAACCACATGCACTCTTTCTTTCTCTGGAATACAAAGTTTACCGAGATGATACAAGAGTTGATTATGCACATAATAGTTCTCTTCCTTTTTACCATGTATTAGTGATGCATATACTTTCTTAAAATCTTTATCTTCTGCATACTGTTCAATATAACTTTCATGTGTTAATGAACTGTTCTGAAGAATGATTGAAGCATTCATAGGTGGCCTTGATAACATGTCTGCTAATTTATTATGAATTCCCTTTTTGTACTTAATTATGAGATGAAACTGTTGTAAGAACCCCATCCATCTTAAATGCCTACTTTGTGAACAGTCGCATTAAAAATTTGTTGTAAAAGAATGCGTGCAACAGGTTACTTAAAGGAACAACATTAACAGAAATTAAATGCTTAGAATAGGAATGAAAACCACAACACTGATAGACAGATACAAGGAAGAAAACACAGAAACAGAGTCACTAACAGAAGTTGATAACGGAGTTCACCCCCTCCACTGGGCTACGTCTCCTGAAACGCGGCATCAAGACTGTTCATATGCCTTTCGTCGTTATTCCAGCTGTGGCATAACTGCCAAGAAATCTTTGCCAAACTGTTACAGCTAAGCTGTGCCATGTGCATTGCAGTGTTTGAATCGGAGGCTGTAGTCATCTGCTCGTCCGCCGTTGCGGAAGAGGATACGAAACGGGCTCCGACGGTCTCAATCGCAATCGGTTGTCGGTTGGTTTTCAAGTCAGAGGCTTTAGTTACTTTGGTTTCTGCAGTTGCATATGGCACACCACTTCTTTTTCCTGATTCCATCGAGTTATTTCATCGATATTTTAAGTTTTGGGCTTCCACCATTGCGGCTGCCAGAAGCATTGTTCTTTCGATCAAGCTTGTGGCCGTCATTGCAGACTGCTTATCGCTTCGACTTTCGATCCATTCCGAACTTCTTTAAGCTTCCGCTGTTGCAGAAGGGAGAAGTCTTTTATCTATCCGCCGTTGTGGCTCCCGAATCGCTCCGACTTCCGATCCATTCCGAACGTCGTTAAGCTTCCGCTGCTACGGAAGGGAGAAAAGAATGTGAGCCTCGATGTTGTTAATGAACTGTTCTGAAGAATGATTGAAGCATTCATAGGTGGCCTTGATAACATGTCTGCTACTTTATTATGAATTCCCTTTTTGTACTTAATTACGAGATGAAACTGTTGTAAGAACCCCATCCATCTTAAATGCCTACTTTGTTGTATTTTAGTTTGAGATTGTAAATATTGAAGTGGCTGGTGATCAGTATGTATGACTGTTTCTTTTCCCATGATATAATGTTTCCACTTCTTCACACTTTGTACTAAAGCATACAATTCTTTGTAATAGGTCGGATAGTTACTTACCGCAGTAGAGAATGTCTCTGAATGCTAACAAACTGGCTTCCTTCCTTGCATCAAAACTACTCCCATGGAAAACCCGCTGCAATCGGTTTCGATCTCAAATGGCTGCTGCAAATCTGGCAATGTCAGAAATGGTGCTATGCTAATCTTTTCCTTTAAAGTGTCGAATGCTCTCTGATGCTTGCCTCCCCACTGGAAAATTTATTTAACGCTTGTTAATGCATGCAAAGGCGCATCAATGGAGGAAAACCCAGAAATGAATTTCCTCCAATACTGAACTGCACCCAGAAAACTTCTGATTTCAGTAACGGTGTTAGGTTGTGGCCAGTTTACAATGACAGCAACCTTGGCTGGGTCCACTCGCAGGTGGCCTCCACCAATAATATGGCCCAGATATAATAAAGAAGTTTTAGCAAACTCACATTTAGACATTTTTACATAAAGATTTTCCTTTCTCAGTACATCTAAAATTTTCTTCACATGTACAACATGCTCTTCCCAAGTTTTGCTAAACACAAGGATATCATCTAGATATACAATTACAAAATCATCAAGGAATGAACGAAAGACATCATTCATGACCCGCATAAAAGTAGCAGGTGCGTTACGGAGCCCAAAAGGCATCACAAGCCATTCATACAAACCTTGTTTCGTTTTAAAAGCTGTTTTCCAAGCATCATGCTCAGCAACACGGATTTGATGATACCCACTACGCAGATCCAATTTTGTAAAGTAAGTTGCATGTTTCAACTGATCAAGCAAATCATCAATGCGAGGAAGAGGATACCTGTTTTTAATGGTGATTTTGTTAAGGGCCCTGTAGTCGATACACATCCTCCACGACCCATCCTTCTTTGGAAGCAAGACTATAGGAGAGCCGCAAGGAGAAGTGCTGGGCCAGATGACCCCCTTCTCAATCAGCTCCTGAACCTGCTTCTTGATCTCCTCATTCTGCATTACAGACATCCGATAAATGGCTATGTTCGGGAGTGGCACATCCTGCTGCAAATGTATCTCATGCTGAATCTCTCTCTTCGGCGGTAACCCCTTCGGATCTTGAAACAAATCATCATACTCAGAAATGATGTCAATCAGTTCAGATTTATGCTTAGGGTCACATTCTTCAAAATATTTAGAGGCTTCATCATTTTTCATCTTAACCATCATCAACACAAAATTCTTACTATCATTTACCAACCTCTTCATTTGTCTTGCAGAGACTATTGCTAGATTGGTTTTCATCTTATGTGCTTGTACAATATATTCCATACCTTCTTTAAAAAGATGGTACTTATTCTTCTCTCTATAAAAGACTGCTTTCCGGTCATACAAATATGGACTCCCAAGTACAATTCCACAAATGTCAAGTGGTACTACATCTAATTCTACCTCATCCCTAAACTTTTCAGTAATTGCAAATTTTAATACACATTTCCTTGTAACTTGCAATCGTGTATCATTACTAACCCAACCTAGAGGATAGGGCTTTTCATGAGGTACAGTAACTAAATGCAATTTCTTAACCACTTCTTCTGATATCAGATTTACTTGTGAACCACTATCAAACAATGTATCAATATTTGTGTGATTTGCAATGACACGAACATGAAACAGTGCACTTCTATCTTTATCATTTTGCTTAGAAGTAGATGGCAGACTTGTACTTGCACTAGAACTTGATTGTGCATCAATAAGAAGTGAGATACTTTTATCCTTACCTTGGATTCCTACAGCTGTAACCTTTGTTTCATCACCTGAGTCGGATCCCAAGTCTTGGATAACGACTGCAGTAGCTTTGGATTTTCCTTTATCTTTGTTTCCTCCATACTTCTTTGGACTTAACTCCGGATGAAGTTTCCAACACTTAGAGACATCATGTCCCTTCTGAAAATGCGAACACGTAGGATTTTCACCCTCTTTCTTAACAGTAGCCATCTTCTTTTTCCCCTTATCTTTACCTTTTGATTTGCTGTCAAATTTAAATGACTTCTTCACAAAAGTATCATTAGCATGCTTACCCCTGGCTTCTAAATGGGTAGCTTGAACACATACATCATCCAAATTATTGGGATTAAACATCAACAAGGTATGTTTCAAATAAGAATGCATGTCACCAATGTAGTTAAGAAGAGTTTCCTATGTATCTAATGAAACATTCAATGCAATAGCCCTCTTTCTGAATTCATGAGTATAATCTTGAATGCTTTGTCCTTTAGCTTGTCTAAACATTTGCCAATTCATGGTTAATTGCTGCATGTGACCTAAAGGATAAAATTGCTTTCTTAATACTTTGATGAATTCATTCCAAACTGAAATAATTTTACCATTCTTTTGAAGATCTTGCTGAATCTTGCTCTCCCACCAAGTAAGAGCCATTCCACTCATTCTCAAAGTGGCCAATTGAATCCTGGAAGGGTCATCATTAATGCCCTGCACCCTGCAATATACTTCAAGCTTCTTGATCCAATTGTCTAATTTTTCAGTATCTACATCTCCATTATATATAGGTAATTCAAATTTTACATCCAATTTGAAATAAGGCATATTAGGACTTGCATTATTTGAATGAGACGTATGAGAAGAAGAAAAAGTCTGTGTAGTGTCAGGAGGATCACCATCACCTCCTACTCCTTTACCCTTTTCTTCCGACTTTACTTCTGCATCTTTGGATCAAGATCCTTCTTTTTTCTTCTTCCTTTCTGCTCGCTCATCGAGTAGAATTTCCATCATGGATTTCATGCTCATAAAATCCTCCTGAAACTCAGTTTCAGAAATAACAGGTTTTTCCCGTTCGGTATGTCCTTGTTCTTCCCCTCGTGGAGAAGACATGGTTCTTGAGAATGTTCTCCTGGAGCCAATCTTAGGATCTCCTTCAACTAATTCTCCTTCACCAACCTTTGACCTGGACCTGGTAAGCATTCACAAACTTGCACAACAGTCAACCAGCTTTGATACCAAAATATGATCCGTAGGACCTCAACTTTAGTGCATTACAAGTTTGTTGTAAAAGAATGCGTGGAACAGGTTACTTAAAGGAACAACATGAACAAAAATTAAATGCTTAGAATAGGAATGAAAACCACAACACTGATAGACAGATACAAGGAAGAAAACATAGAAACAGAGTCACTAACAGAAGTTGATAACGGAGTTCACCCCCTCCACTGGGCTACATCTCCGGTTCCCTCTCCAATGGGTACCGATCCAATTAATCTCTTAAAATGGTACAAAATGGTTCTGGAAACAACTTCAGCAACTGTAAAACATAATGCTGGACAAAAACTCTTTAAGGCTCCTCTCTGAAAGCTACAAAACTGTACTTCAACAGACAAAAGAAGCCAAGTTATAACTGGGAATAATCGACTTCAAAAGGAACAACACATGGACAATTTTCACAGCAAAATGCTCTCTCCAAGATTCTCATCCCAAAGAAACGTTGCACTTCCGTTCTCCAAAAACTCCTCTAATCGTTCCCCCCCCAGAACCATCCCTGGTTCCTCTCCTTTATTAATCATCTTTGCCGTTACAAAGGAGCCAAAACGTCAAAGAAATGTGACTGTTCACATCCCCTGAAACGCGGCATCAAGACTGTTCATATGCCTTTCGTCGTTATTCCAGCTGTGGCATAACTGCCAAGAAAGCTTTGCCAAACTGTTACAGCTAAGCCGTTCCATGCGCATTGCAGTGTTTTAATCGGAGGTTGTAGTCATCTGCTCGTCGCCATTGCGGAAGAGGATAAGCAACGGGCTCCGACGGTCTCAATCGCAATCGGTTGTCGGTTGGTTTTTGAGTCAGAGGATTTAGTTACTATGGTTTCCGTAGTTTCGGATGGCACACCACTTCTTTTTCCCAATTCTGTCGAGTTATTTCGCCGATCTTTTAAGTTTTGGGCTTCCGCCATTGCGGTTGCCGGAAGCGTTGTTCTTCCGATCAAGCTTGTGGCCGTCGTTGCGAACTGCTTATCACTCTGAATTTCGATCCGTTCCAAATGTCTTTAAGCTTCCACTGTTGTGAAAGGGAGAAGTCTTTTATCTATCCGCCGTTACGGCTCCCAAACGCTCCGAATTCCGATCCGTTCCGAACATCGTTAAGCTTCCGCTGTTGCGGAAGGGAGAAAAGAATGTGAGCCCCGACATTGCGGAGGGGGAAATGCTTTCGACCGCCGATCCTCATATTTTTTGCATCCGGTTATCCCCGCGGATAGACTAGGAGTTCGGCCACCCACCATTGTGGAGGGAGATCTCTTTCGACCTCCCATGCTTTGTATTTTTGCCGTCCAATTTTCTTCAACCGCCGTTTCTGAACCATGTACCATATTGGATCTTCAAAGAGGAATAATCGGCTAGATCAAAAGGTGGTCTATATACTGCCATAGATATAAATTAAAAACATTCCCATTTCCCTTAATTTCCCCATATTAACAGATGAGTACCTATTTTCATTTTATGAGTTCAAAGAGAGTAAAAAACACTCGTTTTAGCCCATCAAGTGATGAGTCCATTCTCACATGTTTTATGAACCTGAGAAAGGAGGGGTTCATTCCCAGATAGGGTCTTCCATCATTTTATTTTATGAGTCCGATGAAAGAAAACTCAGTATCATTCATTTTTAGAGAGTCTGAACAAAAACACAAGGAAACTCCAAAATATCATTTTTCGTAAATAGGCCTGGTCGTTCCGGAAAAGAGATAACCTACCACTGACCAATTGATCGTTCTGATACTTTTACAAGAGTGAACATAACAAGTTCGCTTGGCAATATTTTTGTGTTTTTAGGGAGACTGAAAAGAGCTTAAATATAACTCCATAGTGGGTTTCCTTTTTCATAATCCATTTTTAACGAGTCTGAAAAAGCGAAAAAGTGGACTCGACACCTTTTTACTGGTTATTTTACGAGCATGGGAAAAGTGTAAATGATGCTCGATACTTTTTCATTGTCTCTCTAAGCTTGAAAAAGACTAAATGAACTTGTTTCATAGCTATGAACCAAACTTTGACCTAAAAAGCTCAAAAACATATTAAAAAGCCAACTCTATTAGAATTATATTGAAACAAGTGATAAAAAACCCACTTTTATAAAAATAATTTTGGATTTCAAAAGTAATAAAATTTTAATGAAATAATAAAAGTTTCCAAAATTACTATAAATAGAGAGGAATAGTAAAAAATCTTACCATTTTTACTCTTACCACTTGGAGAGTTGAGAGTTGGAGTGAAAGAAGAAGAGATTCCACCGGTGATTGCAAGTGTTTCCATGCATTGTTTCTTGATTTTGCTTGGAATAGATAAATTCTTAACCATTCATTTTCATGCCCATGGTAAATTTTTAGTTTTAAACAAAGATAGGGGTTATAATTTTGTGTAAAGGGGATTTTTAATCAGATTGATTAAGTTTAGAGGCATTTTGAGGGTTAAAACGCAGGCCATGGAGACCCTCTTTTTTTCTGGATGTGAGCACGACGACGCTCTATCGTGCTGGGACAGGTGAGCCGTAGGCACTCTGTCCACAACCAACACAGGCATTGACCACTGAATCTCTATGTATGCGGACCTATATGAGTTATAAGCGCTCTGTCCACAAAACAAAAATGAACCGCAACCCCTAAAATTTGCAAAAAATAAACCCTAACTCCATCAAAAGTCGATTTTCCTCTTCTTTGTTTAAAAACTCCATTTTTATGTTCTTTCCTGTCTATATTGTGATTTATAATAAATGCTCTTATGTTTTGCAGGGGTAAAACAATGCTTAGAACATGGTCATTTGGAAAAACGTGAGCATGAGACAATATACTTCCAAGCCGTTAGTGATCCGACTACCATAGAGGCCTTATAGAACTATGGGCTACTGAAATATTTTAGGGTACCAGGAATGAAATTATACATCTACCTATTGGAGTATATTACAGACATGTGGGATCCTGAGAAGCAACAATTTGTGGTTGGGACCCACATCTTGACCATAGACATCGAGGATATTTACTTCTTGACTAGTTTCTCTTAGAGAGGGAGGCCAGTATTCTTTTCCAACCCACGAGGAGGGGATCCCTCCTTGGATGATTTGATTGGCCAATATTGTGCACTGGGTACATATGCCCAATCTGGGAAATTACACATCCATCAGATAGTGTATCGTCCTCTAAGGATGGTAGTGTATACTATTCGAAAGGTGGTTGGGACTAGATCCACTCACCTGACTACTAGGTCACACATGTTGTATGCCATAGAGTGAATGGAGCCTACAGTCTTCAACTGGTGTGAAGGCATGTTGGTGAATCTGAAGAATCAATTGGACAAGTGCAAGTGAGGGACGCTTAAGTAGTTTGGCTATGGAGCTGTGGTGGTTTATTTTATCTTGCAAAGGGTGCCCCACATTATGCCTCGGGTGAGTGTGAGTAGACTAGACCCCAAGGATCCCATAATACTCAGGGGGGTTTATGTCATGGCCTGCCATGGTGGTGGGGGTCCTAAAGTTTTCTACAGGTCAACATTCTTTCGATGATTGAGAGGGCAGCTACTTATGATTGAGGATTATGCCTATGAGGGGGTAGACTTTCGTGAAGATCAAGAGCTTCCACTACCCGAGGGGGAGGAGTAAGATGATCAATGTAAGAAAGAAAATACACATCATGTTTTTAAGTTTTTGTTTTTATTTCATTTTTATTTTGTAAGGATGAGACAAGTGAAAAATGGTATATGTAGACATTGGACCTGTACGTCCAGCTGGGATGTCACTTATAGACAGGTGAACTAGGGTTAGGGATATCATGGCATATCGTTTTGAGGTAGATGAGGAGCTTGGAGATATGGAGGATAACCTACAGCTTCTGACTATAGGGATTCTAGATGTTACCATTGATGACTTACCCAAGCGCTACTAGTGTCATACTGCAGGAGTATCAGGACGATTTTCTAGGCTACTCCGCAAAGTGGCTCGGGACATTATATGTTATCATGAGCACCACGATGATGATGACTAGCCTATAGAGACTTTACACTTTTTTGTGTATGTATTACTACTGAAAGCTTTGAGGCTTCATATTTTTCCCTATATATGTATGATTTGAACTTATGATAGTCTTGTACTTTTGAGGGCACTGAAAGCTAGATGCTTCAACCCAATTTTGTATCTCCGTTTTACAATATATATATATATATATAACTTTATTTACAGTTGTGTGTGCAAAAAATGTGATGTGTGAAATGTATACCTACTTATGAGTTTTCATTCATGTTGTTTATGTTATAATGGATTTTCAATTATGAGCAATGTAACAATCTAAGACATAATTAGCTAAGGAATCTGCAACAACATTCAAATGTGTTAGAATATGTTGATATGTGAATTTTTCAAAAGAACTTTCTAGAATCCTAACCCTTCGAAATGTCCAAAGGAGTAGAGGGTTCTGGACAGTGTAGATTCAATTTAGCTGTTGAACAACTAATTTTGAATCTAGGTAAACCCTAATCTCCCTTACATCATTAGCTAGGGATTCTGCTAATAATCTAATCACAGCATGATACTCTGTGAGATTGTTGGTAGAGGGACCTAAACAAAAACCCCTTGAACTCACTAGATCACTTGTAGGATACTATAGTACCCAAGATGCTGATGCAAGATTTAGTGTGTAACGATTAGCACCGTCCGTGAATCCGTTGAAAGTAGTCATATGTCCATTATACATAGGACATACATAAGTAGGATTTGTGAAACACATCTTAAATCACAAAAAAAACCACACTTTTAAATTAAGACACACAACAATATATAAACATATTTACAAAGAGCCTATGCTATATTTCCTAAGCATAATATCTTTTAAGGTAAATCCCATTACGGGGCTCATCCAGAGGTATCCCATCATAGTCTACTAACTCATATGCATCCAAGACACGACTAATGATGTAAGGCCCATTCCACATGGATTCAAATTTCCCTGCACCTAGCTTATGATGCTTCTGCTCATAAGTTAAGACCAGATCTCCTTCATTGAAAGAATGGGTATGAACAGTTCTGTCATATTGAGCTTTCATCTGCCGTTTGTGTGTCTCATTAGCTAAGGCAACATTGTGACGAGTTTCATCTAGCCTGTTTAGGTACAAAAATCGTTCCTCTTCTATAGTGGTATTACGAAATAGTTCAACAGCGATCTTTAGAGAAGGGATCTTGTAGTCTATTGGGAGAGTTACTTCCAATCCATATACCAATTGAAAAGGTGTGAAACCAGTGGAATTCTTTACAGTAGTTAATAGGACGAAAGTGCAAAAAATAGTTATAATTGCTAGTTTGACTTAGCTTTCCCTACCATCCGTTGAATCATGGTTTTCAACACTTTATTAATCACTTCAACCTAGCCATTGTCTTGAGGATGGTAAGGTGTATAGTTATCGTGGTGAAACCCTAACTTTACACTAAGTTCTGCCATAATTTGGTTATGGAAGTGTGACCCATCTTTAATCAACATAGCCCTAGGAATCCCGAACCTAGCGATAATATGATTAAATGAGAACAACGTAGTCATTTTCCCATATTCGGCATATGTGGGCATAGCCTCAGCCCATTTTGTGAAATAATCCAAAGCCACTGTAATGTAGACATGCCCCCCAACTGAGGTAGGTCTACAATGCACGAAGTTTATTACCCATTTTGCAAAAGGGCCAACTGTGACGATAGGATGAAGCAGAGATGGATGAGTGCACTTTTTGGTAGTAAACATTTGACAACATGGACATTTCTTGACCGTTTCAATATAGTCTTTGAAAATCGAGGGCCAGAAGTACCCTGCGTAGAAAATTTTCTNCAGAAAGATGACCGCCACAAGCTCTAGCATGGAAATCATTCAAAATGATTTCGGCCTCTTCATGTGTAAGACAACGTCACAATATAGAATCTATGCCACGATGGTACACAGTATTATTTAGAATAAGATAGTATTTGGCTTGGTGGCGAATACGACGAAGTTCATCACGAGTAGCGGTGAGATGCTATCATAAAGTCTGGAGATAAAGAATAATATCTCCATACCAAGGATCAGTCATACTAATCAGAAACAATAATTCATTAGGGAATGAATTGATGGGATTTGTCTCTTCAGTAGTACGAGGAAGGTCAAATATAAGTTCAGCAAAAACGAGAGATCTCTTGGAAGTGGTTTTAGCAAAATCCAACTCAAAATTTTGGAGAATAATGATCCATCATGAGTATTTTCCCCCAAGTACCTGACATGTTAAAACGTAGTACATGGGGTTAGATTCAGCATAAATAGTAGTAGTGCAAAGCAAAATACAATGATGAAACTTTTGGACCTTTATGACTAAGGCTAGAGCTAATTTCTCCACATGTGAGTATCGTCTTTTGTATTTTAAAAAACTCTTACTAGCATAGTAGATCACATGTTCTATATCATTTTCATATGTTTGAACAAGTACCATGCCTATAGTTGACAGGGATGTAGCCACATACAAAGAATAATCTTTGGTGTAATCAGGTGGTTGCAACACAAATGCATGGGTGAGAGCATGCTTGAGATTGTCAAATGTGCGCTGCATGAAATCATCCCAGATGAAAGGGGTGTCCTTTTTAAGCAATCACATGAAACCCTGTTTCCTTTCTACATAGTTGCAGACATGGGTAGAGTAACACTAGTTTAATCTACTATTCCATGCTACTGAAATTGAGAACACATGAGACTAAAATCTAAGACAACATGAAATTAATATAAGAAAACACATGCGACTGAAATTGAACCTTGTTTACGAAAGCAGGAAATGACTAATCTACGAAACTATGAAATTGCGTAAAATAAATTTAAATAAGAAAGCTTAAAATTGCATGAAATAAAATAATCCAAAACAATTCATAACAAATAAATCAAAATCAATATGGAGAAATACAAATGCTTATATTAAACCATCAATCCATTAAAAAATTATCCAATACATGACTAACACTCAAAAGACATAAATTAGTTCTCTACTTCCACACCACTAAACATGCCTCCACTATCAAATGAAGAGGGAGCACCCTTATTTATACATGAGTTTCTTTGAAAAGAGGATAAATGTAGATCCACTTTTCTCTCAAGTAGGTACAACCAATTATCCCTTCAAATCCTCTCAAAAATATTGGATAAGATATTCTATCCATATCTCCATGATTTTTCTCCTTTGAATATGCTTGAATAATTATCCCAAATATTCAAAGCTTGAAGATGAAATTCGAATTTGAGGCTAGGTGGTGACTTTTGACTTTGTTAAAATATTCAAATGTTCATGTAATCATCATAAACTCATACAAATTTGAGATATAATGAAAATATGTTAATTTTCTTTATATTTAATCAAAATTTCTCTTAAAATACTTAAAAATAAATAAATTGAAAAATAACAGGGTAACCCATACTTATTTATGAAAATGGTATAAGGAATTGTTAATGGAGTGATGAATAGGGATGAATGTGAGGAATAGTGAAGGGAAAATATGATGAAAATGAGACATTCGGGTGACCAAACAAAGATATCAAAAACCTGATCATTTATTCTACAATAAAGAAGTGAGACAACATTCTCATGTACCAATTGTCTCAAATAATGAACATGAAGTTCAAGATGATTCATTTTTCTATGGGAAATAGGGTTATCAACAACTTGAATAGCACTCTGATTATCATAATAAATAACAATGGAGGATTAAATAGGAAATCCAAGCTCGTTGAGAAGCTTATGAATCCAAACTACCTAGGTACCTAGATTGACACTGCCATGATACTAAACTTCTATAGATGAAAGGGAGACTACCTTCTATTTATTACATGACCATACCAAGGTTCTAGAAATCAGTCGAAATACATATCAAAAAGTGGAATTTCAGTCATCAATGTCTTTGTCCCAGTCAGAATCATTGTACCCGACTATTGGTTATGTGATACAACAATAATTAATACCATACTGATAAGTACCCTTAATGTAGAAAACAATTCTCTTTTCATCCTTTTAGTGGATTTTTTTAGAATAATCAACCCATAGTATTTACCCACTTAGACATTAATTCATTTATTTTTGTCTTATTTGCCTAGTCCATGAGTCCCACCATGTGCAAGTTGCTAATTTCCTGTCCATAGAGGTCAAACTTGCCAGCTTTGACTCATGTAGCGCTTTGGGAAGCCTTAGGAATCAAATCTGCTTTATTCCTGGCCTCCTAGGCACCCTTCTGCTTTTTCTGCTTTATTGCCTGCTTTTTCAATGTTTTAAGGCACATAGGAAAGCAAGACTAGGTGAGGTGAATCAGCTTTGTTGCCTCTTCCTCCTCCACTCTTTCCTCCATGAAAAAGCATGTATGAGCTGCCATTCCACCACTCATTAGCTTTCCCATGCACCCTTGCCAATTCGTGAGCCTCATGACAGATTTGGGATCAGCTTTTTACACCTATGGGGGATTTGCCTATTTTGGGTAAGCCTGCTTTATGCTAGCTTTGGATGCCTCCTTATGCATTCAACCTATTGATGTATTCTATATATTCAGAAACCTATGTTATTACAGGGTTGGCTATTGTACACTGAGTTAATATAATTTTGTGTTACAGCTCCATTTTCAGTCTCCATTTTTGACAATTTTGCATGATCAATTGTAATTTGTTGTGAGTGAAATTAATATATTGCTGGTCAGAATTTCTACATGGTATAAAATCCATTGTAGGTTATTACTCTCCTTCAAAAATTGTTTTGCAGGTTCGACATCAAGACTAGGAGCCTTCTACTAACAGCCGGGACAGATTTTCTAAAGCTATGGATTCACAGAAAACTATCTTGAATCCCTTCAACTATTTTGAATGGAAAGCATAGATGGAGATCTTGTTGAGAGCGAAAGGCCTCTACAGGGTGACTATGGAAACAGAAGTAGAGCCCAATGCAGCTGCAGAGAAGATCAAATGGCACAATCGGAGAGATGAGGCTTATGGCCTCCTATGTCTCAGTATTTCCCGAGACCTCATTTTCCATCTCGATGGATTAACTTCACCGGATCAAGTATGGGAGAAGCTGTCTGATATTTTTGGAAAGACAGATGAGATGAGGGGACATCAGATTGAAAATGAGCTGATTTCTCTGAGTCCCAACAGCTTTGAATCCCTGCAGCTATATTTCTCCAAGTTCAAAGCACTAGTTTTGCAGCTGAAGCAGTGTGGTATCGAAAAGAAAGATGAGCAACTCGTATTGGCCATCCTCTCGAAGCTAGGACCTGACTACTCAGTCTTTGTTTCAACCTTCTATGCCACAAAACTCACAGCTCGAACCTGGAAGATGCCCAGCCTTGCGGATTTCATGGAATCTCTCACACAAGAACAAGACAAGCTGGTGATGATGGGCACCATCAAACCTTCCAAAGACCAAGCTCTGGTTGCTGGAGATTCGAGGGTGGATTCTAAAAGCAAAAAGAAAGCTAAAAATCCACCTGAGCAAAGAAGAGACAAGAAGCAGTCTCTGGAGGATCAACAAGGTCCCAAGAAAAATACCCAGAAGAAGAAAAACAAAGGTGATATGAACAAGTGCTCATACTGTTCGAAGGGAAATCATACTGAAAGCTCTTGTATGAAAAAACATATTGATATTATGACCAATCTCCTAGAGAAGAATGGCATCTCTCTTCCAGAAGGCTCAAAGAAGAGAGAAGGACGATCAAGTTTCGATGACAGAGAGAGAGTTCATGCTCTAGTTGCTGGCACATCATGCTCACCCAGTTTTATCATAGATTCTGGAGCTTCAAGACACATGGTTTCGACTGAGGAGGCCTTCTCCTCATTGGATATGTCGAAAGGACCATCTATTGTACTGGGAGATGACTCTCTCACTGAAAGTAAAGGCAAAGGAAGGATAGAACTTGATCATGGTAACTTCAACAATGTGCTGTATGTCCCTGGTCTCGCCTCCAACCTTCTATCATTGTACCAAATGACCCACACTGGGTCTCCTAAGAAATTCATATTCTCACCAGCTGAAGTTGAGATCACAGAAATCTCAAGTGGAAGAATCATTGCAAAAGGAGTAGCGAATCATGCCCAAAAGGTATACATGTTTTCACACTTCCTGCCTTACTCAAACCCCTCTGTTCTTCTTATCCATGCTAATGAAGCTAGCAAGCTGTGGCATGAAAGATTTGGCCATTTAAATTACAAGTATTTATCTGATATTAGTGAGAAATATATGGTCATAGGGTTTCCCAAGATAAAATTTTCCAAAGGAGTTTGCCAAGGCTGTATCCTAGGAAAACACCCAGAGCACAAATTTGAGAAAGCCAGCCATGAGAGAACCTCTGCACCCCTCGAGCTGATTCACAATGATGTTGCTGGCCCATTCCCTCTTATGTCCATGATTCAGGCCAAATATGCATTGACCTTTATTGATGATTTTTCCAGGTATTGTTGGGTTCACTTCATGAAACACAAGTAAGAAGTTTTTGGCCTATTCAAAGTCTTCAAGGCTTTGGTTGAAAACCAGTGTGGAAGAAAAATCAAGGTACTCAGGTCTGACAATGGTGGTGAGTATGTCAAGACTGAGTTTATTAACTATTGTGCAGATGTAGGTATTCAGATGCAGCATTCTATCCCCTACACACCACAGCAAAATGGTGTTGCTGAGAGGAAGAACAGATCACTGAAGGAGATGGCAACATGCATGATGGAAGCCAAAACTTTGCCACCAAAGTATTGGGCTGAAGCTATCAACTGTTCAGACTATATTCACAATAGGGTGCCTCACGAACAGTTGGATGGCATGACTCCTTTCGAAGCATGGAGTGGGCACAAGCCAGATGTGACCCATTTCAGGATTTTTGGCTCAAAGGCATGGGCTAGAATCCCGACAAAGAAGAGGAAGGCTTTGCAGCCCCAAAGCCAAGAGTGTCTTTTTGTGGGATACTCTGAAGATTCAAAAGGGTAAAATTTGATAAACTTGAGCACAAACAAAGCCTTCATTGAAAGGTGTGTTCAGTTTGAAGAAGAACCCCTTGTAGATGTGGAAATTGGTGAAGCCTCTTCACCACCCGAACCTCAAAAAGTAAGTAAAAAGTTTGTTGAACATGCTGATTCTGATTTGTTTGATGGAGATGAGTTTATTGCAGACCCAAACATCAACACAAGGCCTAAATGGGCAGCCAAGACACTACATGCAGCAGGACAGTTAGCTGGGGATCCCAATGACCCAAGGAGGACTAGATCTCAATTTGAGAGTGGTCTGTGCATGAAGGATCCTGAGTTTGCTGAAAGATGTTATTTGATGGTGGATTCTGATCCTAAAACATATGAAGAAGCAGCAGGATATCCAAGATGGCAAGCTGCCATGAATGAGGAGTTCAACTCGCTACAGAAGAGCAACACATGGGAGCTAGTGGATCTTCTCCCAGGGAGAAAACTAGTACAGTGTAAGTGGGTCTATAAGACCAAATTTGCTGCTGATGTTTCACCACTGAAGTACAAGGATATATTGGTAGCTAAAGGCTACTCACAGGTTCATGGCATTGATTACAATGAGACTTTTTCCCTAGTGGCAAAGATGGATTCAATCAGGCTAGCTCTAGCCATTGCAGCATCAAGGCAATGGGAGGTACATCATATGGATGTAAAATGTTCCTTTCTGAATGGTGATCTCACTGAGGAGATATATATGCAGCAGCCCCAAGGTTTTTCTACTGACCATTCTCTTGTGTGTAGGTTGAGAAAGTCATTGTATGGGCTAAAGCAAGCCCCCAGGGCTTGGTATGCCAAGATAGATAGCTTCTTGCTATGTCTGAATTTTGTTCGGTGCAAATTAGATTCGAATATCTATCTGAAGGTAATTACTGGTTCATTAATGATCATTGTGTTATATGTTGATGACCTCCTCATTACAGGAAGCTCACAGGCTGAGATTGCTTCCCTAAAAGGAGCTATGAACCAAGCCTTATCCATGACAGATTTGGGGCTCTTAAGTCAATTTCTGGGGCTTGAGATTGCTCAAACCAAAGCTGGAATCAAGGTGCACCAGTCCAAATATGCCTTGGATTTTCTGATCAAATTCAGAATGCAAGATTGCAAAGCAAGCAAAACTCCTTTCCTTTCAGGAGTGAAGCTGGAGGAAGATGATTCTCCACCGATGGTAAACAACACTTTGTGTAGACAGTTGATTGGATGTTTATTGTATTTGACACATACTCGACATGATATTTGTTATGAAGTCAGTGTTGCTTCTAGATTCATGGATCAGCCCCATGAGATCCATTGGAAAGCAGCCAAGAGGATCCTTAGCTTTGTTCAGGGAACAAGGACACATGGGATTTTCTATAAAGCCAATTCTGACCTTGAGTTAATTGGTTTTACTGACATTGATTGGGCAGGTGATAGTACAGACAGGAAGTCCGCTTTAGGTTATGTGTTCATGCTTGCAGAAGGGCCAATCAGCTGGTCAAGCAAGAAACAGAGTGCCATTGCACTCTCATCTACAGAAGCTGAGTATAGAGGAGTTGTCAATGCAACAACTTAGTGTTTATGGTTGTGGGGTTTACTTGGAGAGTGTGGTTTCGAACCTGAGTACTCAACTACCATCTACTATGATAACCAGAGTACCATTCGAATCTGCAAAGATCCAGTTCAGAAGTAGAGAACCAAACACATTGAGATTCACATGCACTACATCAGAGAGCTTGTGCATGATGGCACCATTCACCTACTCTTCTGTTCATCTTCAGAACAAGTAGCTGATATCTTCACCAAAGCATTTTGTGAGAAGACCTTCAGCAATCTCAAATCACTGCTGGGGATTGCTGATCATGCTGTCAAAGCATGAGTAGAGGCAAGATTCTACAATTTTGTTTTATAGTCCATGTTTAAGGGAGGATTTTCCCAAGTTGGTTTTGCCTCTTTCCTTGGTTCATACGGACTTGCAGTATGTAAAAGGGCGACTAAGCCTTGTTGCTAGGCCCTATATTTTGATTTATTACTCATAAAGTTAGGCCTAAGGGGGGGTGTTAGAATAATCAACCCATAGTATTTACCCACTTAGACATTAATTCATTTATTTTTGTCTTATTTGCCTAGTCCATGAGTCCCACCATGTGCAAGTTGCTAATTGCCTATCCATAGAGGTAAAACTTGCCATCTTTGACTCATGTAGCGCTTTGGGAAGCCTTAGGAATCAAATCTGCTTTATTCCTGGCCTCCTAGGCGCCCTTCTGCTTTTTCTGCTTTATTGCCTGCTTTTTCAGTGTTTTAAGGCACATAGGAAAGCAAGACTAGGTGCGGTGAATCATCTTTGTTGCCTCTTCCTCCTCCACTCTTTCCTCCATGCAAAAGCATGTATGAGCTGCCATTCCACCACTCATTAGCTTGTCCATGCACCCTTGCCAATTCGTGAGCCTCATGACATATTTGGGATTAGCTTTTTACACCTATGGGGGATTTGCCTATTTTGGGTAAGCCTGCTTTATGCTAGCTTTGGATGCCTCCTTATGCATTCGACCTATTGATGTATTATATATATTCAGAAACCTATGTTATTACAGGGTTGTCTATTGTACACTGAGTTAATATAATTTTGTGTTACAGCTCCATTTTCAGTCTCCATTGTTGACAATTTTGCATGATCAATTGTAATTTATTGTGAGTGAAATTAATCTATTGCTGGTCAGAATTTCTACAGATTTCTCGAGGATCCTGAATGAACTGGGGAACTACACTAACACCAAAGGAGAGATATGTTCGACTGCGACTTAAGTAAACCAGGCTACCAACCAACTATTGATAAAGAGTGGCGTCAAATCGTGGAGATTCATATTTTTTCAACAACTTCACTCCCAATCGATAAGGTGTAGCACATGAATTACAATAATCCATATTTAATTTTTTTAATAGATCTAAGGAATATTTAGGATGAGAAGAAAAACACCATCATCCATTTTCAAAATTTGAATGCCAATAAATAAATGCAAGGGAACATGGTGAGTCATTTTGAAAGGTATTTGCAAGTTGTTTCTTCAAATGCAAAATCATATTAACATTACTTCTAGTTATTACTAAATCATCAACATATAATCCAAGATTGAACAAATAAATCATCAATCTTCTCATACCAAGCACGAGGTGCTTGTTTAAAACCATACAAATACTTCTTTAGCCAATAAACAAGACTAGAATATGTCACAAATCCAAGAGGTTACTCCATATATATTTCTTCAGTCAAATATCCATGAAGAAAATAAATTTTATCATCCATTTGATGAATCTCCCATAAAAAACAAGTATCAAGGGAAAGAACTAGTATGACAAAATTCATCTTTGAAACAGGGGTAAAGGTTTTAGTGTAGTTGATGCTTCTTGTTGAGAGAATCCATTAGTGACCAAACGATCCTTGTGGCATTCAACAAAAATATCAGAGGTAAACTTGTTCTTATAGACCCATTGAAATTTTTACATTCTTTCCTTGCAGTTAAGGGACAAGTTCCCGCATTTGATTCTTCTTCAAGGAAACAATTTTAGCAGTCATAGCATTTTCCCATCCTAGTACTCTTCGAGCATCAACATATGTATCAAGATCACACATTTCTAGAACATGCACCATTAGGGAAACACTACCACATTGTTTCTGACTGTGATTTTTTTGACTAATACTAGGATCGTGTAATGTTTCTTTTTGAAATTTTATTAAATGACCAATTTTTTCACTTTTTCCCCTATTTCGACCTTTGACTAGTTTTGATGTCTAGGTCTCCAAATTGGCCCAAATGCTCCCAAATATTCACAGAAGGTATATGAATGATATTAATGTTTTAATATTATGTTCAAGGAATATTTATGAGCCTCTAAAGGCTTCTACAAACTTGTTTAATATTCTGGTCAATGTAGGAGTTTTGACTAGTAATTTGGGGTTCGAATTCCCCCACAATGAATACTGAAAATGGATTCCCAAATGCATTCAAGCAACTTGAATTTCTGAATGGAATCATGGGACATGTAAAGGACATAAATATTGAATCATATGCATCACCATTCAACTTCTAATGTCTTCTATAACTCCCTTAAATCCCATGCAAAAAGACTAGTTTCAACCTTGGGGGGAATGATAGGAAAACTTCTCCAAATGCTATGAAACTCAACAAAATAACTCCAAATTATTATGTACTGAACATTAAAATAATATAATCCATAAAAAATATTCCATTCATCCATAAACCATCATTACTTTATTTATCCATTCGAATCTATCAACATTATATTGGTTCACAATAAGGTAGTGGGGAAATGGAACTGTTTCTTCACTATTTAACATTTACACATGAAATATTTTGGGTATTTAGACCTGAGAGTATTATAAAATTTTAAATACATAAATAACAGTCCATTCATCCATAAACCATAATTATCTTACTTATCCATTCTAATCCATCAACATTACATTGGTTCACAACAAGATAGTGGGGAAATGACACTATTTCTTCATTGATTAACATTTTTAATGACATATTTCAGTATTTGGACATGAGAGTATTTTGAAACTGAAATACATAGAATTAAAATCATAACATAAAATAATGGGGCATTATAGACTTCCCCAAATAGATCAATAGCTCACCCAAAACGCAATCCCTCCATGAGCAAGAATATGCCATAGAAACTGGAAATGGTTAAGAGAAAGTCATGCAATAGAAAGAACCAAAAGATTCCCTATATATTACACATTCATATACAAATCCATTAAATCACCATGAAATATATGAGTGGCCTCTCCAAAGACCAACTTGGATGGGAATCTTTCACCCTCGAAATTGGCTAAGGCAAGAAAACTAGTCATCCACTAGCTCTCACAATTCACAAATGACAATTTCTCAAATGGAAAAAATATGTTCTCTTGGTTTATTCCTGTATTTTATAAAAATAATTAGACTTATAATGTTACCAATCCATCCACAAACTCAATCCAATTCTAATTTTGGTGCGGGATTAAGAATTTCCATATGTCCTCCCTTTTCTAGCCTTCCATCTTCCCCCAATTTGAGTAGGAACCCATTGAGCTTCCCCAACTCACATGAGTTCCCTATTGGATTCTATATTTCAACCTAACATGTCAAATATGTCATATTCCATCCTTCATATCTGATTTGTTTCATATGTGTCACAACATCTTCATCATTGTTGTCATAGAGCTAGGGAATCTAGTCCATGTGTCCCACTAGCTCCAAAATGACACTTCCTCTCCCATGTAAGTTAAATTTCCTTCCAAATTCGACCTATGATGCATATGGACAAGTGCATTATCCTTCTAACTCATCCAAGAATATTTAGGCTTCCCATGGATTTGAAATTGCAAGAGGAGGATGCCATATGGCACATAAATTCTAGCTTGTGTGGGCCCCATAGTCTCCATGTGTCTCCATGTTCCATTGCCAATTCAATTTTATCTTGTATTTATTTAATAAGATCCATTATTAAATATCTATTCCATTCTAATGTCTGAACATCATTTATTGTACCCCTTATTCCAAATCCCAAAGCTTCCACTCCCGACCTAGAAAACTAGTAATTTTCCTCCTTCAAGACGGTTATTTAACCCTTAGCATCAATTTGACAAAATCTCATGATAATGGAAAATGTGATTAGGCCATTGTGACCCAATGCAAAATTTGGGAAATGACAGATTTCCAGCATCTAATTCAGTAGCCTCAGCTGTATCAACAATCGATCGAGGTAAGAAAGTTGTCCGTGATTTAGGTCGGCTATCATCAGTCATGTGAGTCAAGGAATTTAAGCTACCAACTTTAGCAGTCACATTAGACCCACTACCATTTGACATAGGAGCATAATTCATAGGTCTAATCAAAGCTCCATAGATGACATAATGAATCCAGACTCTTTAAGAGTGACAAATGGATCACTGTATAATAGACCATAGGATGAATTCAATAGCTTGTTACCTGAAGTTTTCTCATTGAATATCACACTTTTTCTTAAGATGATCCATTGTTTGATAGGATCAAACAGTTTATAGTATTTCAAATTATCATAATATTTGACCATGATGCAAGCATGACTCTTAGCATCTAGTTTCTTTCTATATTTATCACTGATATGCACCCAAGCAACACAACCAAAGGTTCTAAGGTGTCTGATAGAGGGTTTCCTGCCATTCCATTTCTCAACTGGAGTCATGTCAAGGACTGATCTAGTTGGTACGACATTTAGGAGATAGTTTGAATAGTAAAAAAATTCTTCCCAAAACTTTGTTTTTGAGATATTTGGTCTGCAATAGGAACCTGGCCATTTCTTCTAAAGTTTGACTCTTCCTCTCTACGACGACATTTTTCTAAGGGGTTCTAGGTACATATAATTGATAAGAAATACCATTTTGTGAGATATATTCTTCAAATTGTCAACTCAAATATTCATTTCCATTATTTAATCTCAAACATTTAATGGGTTGGATACACTACTTCTCATCCAATGCTCTAAATTCCTTGAATCTTTCAAATACTTTACTCTTATTCTTCAAGAAATTTACCCATGTAAATATAGAGAAAACATCAATAAAGGTTAAAATATACTTTGCACCTACTAATGAAGGTTTGTTCATGCAATAGAAATCATTGTGAATAAGCTCCAATCGATCATGTGCATGTTATGCTTTCCCTGAATCAAAGGGTGTATGATGATGCTTTCCAAGCATACATACTTTACAAACTCCATCAAATGGAACAATATTTGGATGACCAATAAATATGTTGTGAGTTATCATCATCTTCAAACTTCAAAAGTTTAGATGTCCAAGTCGTTCATGCCAAATTCGACTTATGTCGTCAATTTGAGCAATGAGTGTAGTCAGCCCAATCATCTGGGAGACATTCACAGGAGGATTACAAAACTTATAAAGTCTTTCTTTGGGATCCAAAATCCTTAAAGAAATAGTTTCCCCCCTTAAACCTTGGATCCTTTATGATAAAGAGATCCAACCAAAACTCAATAGTTTTCTTAATCTTTGTCAGTTGGGAAACCAATAACAAGTTTGCACTCAAACTCGGTAAATGAGAGACATTAGATATGCAACCATTCTAACATTCGACATCAACATTTCCAACAATAGTGAGAGTGTAATCATCATCAAAATAAATATTATTTTCGAGAGCACCACTTAAGCTAGAGAACTAAGAAGCATCCTTTTCCATATGATGAGTACATTGAGAGTCAACTATCCATTCAATTTGAGTGGTGCAAGCATGTAATGCTTGGGAAGGGCTGACATAGAAGGGATCACTTTTAGGAGGTCAATTGGTAAACTATCCAGATGATCTATTATCCTCAAGATACTTAAACTTACCTTCTAAATCCTTCATCTTCTTCAAACATTTATTCTTGAAATGTCCCATCTTTGCACAATACTGACAAGTTATCTTCTTACAATCCTTGTTCATCGGCAATGACTCCTTAGTATTCCTTTTTGCAGGTTGGTAGATACATTCTGGTCATTGATCTTGCAGAACACACTCTTTAAGGTTTGGCTTGATATTTCCTTTAAACAAGTGATCTTGTTGTTTACTACCAAAATTCTCTTGTCCAAGCAACTTCTATTGGTCTTTAATCAACAAATCATATAAAGCATCAAAGATAAAATCCTTACCATCTTGCTTATTTGACATATAATTGGCATGAAAGGTGGAATAAAATACATAATATGGTGTATTCAAATTCATCAGAACTAACTCAATGAGTTTTCCGTCCTTCTTTTAAAAATCCTTTCCACGTTCGCCCAATTTGAGCTCTAGCTCCTTGATGTGAGCTAAATAGTCCTCAATCTGATCAAAGGAAAGAGGTTCTAGAGAGATGAACTCTTTCTCTATATGAATTACTTCACCTTCATTTATATTATTGAACATATATTTTAGATTAACCTGGATGACATGAGGACATTCGATCCCACTTTTATGAAAGTGAATCCCCCTCTATATGTAGGTCGTGATAACACCCACAACTTCGTCTTTCTTAACGTCGATGGAAGACTTAGCATCAACATCCGTCGAATGAACAACTGTCTTCATGAATGTCGATGGCCATTTTTCCCCCAACAAGGTCTCCATATATGTCACCCAGATTGCATAATTGTGTCCATTGAGAACAACATGTTTGATCTTGGAGGTCATCCTTTTAATCTAACATATTTGATCAAATTTTAAGGAGAGGTATCAATTGACAAATATTCTTCCCAGAGTCAATCAATCCTTGATCCAACTCAGCACTATCTGTTAACAATAAGAATAGGTCAAAACCATAAGCTCTGACACCATGTTGTGGAACCTATTAACCTGTTGAACATAAAAGAAAATTACAGAAGAGAACAATGATCCAAGAAGAGAGGTGGTGTCTAAAGACACCATTATAGCACTGATTAATATGCTAATGTATTACCAATGTATATGCTTCCTAGCTGCAATTTTATTTGATAAATAATATATTTCTATGTTTTAAGACATCAAAAAACACCTCTATCCTTAAAAATAAACTCTCTAAATATTATGCATGTTGTCACATGAAAGTGCTCTGATATGAGATGTGGTGTTCTTTGATAACTAAAATAGAATACTTAGAAACATAAATATAGTTGTGGAAAGNGGGGGGGGGGGGGGGGGGGGGGGGGCTTCAACTATGCAGATCTACAATACAATATCATTGTTGGTTGTGGAGCATGATCTTCTTGATTCAGAGATGTTATTTTAGGCGTGCTTGGATCCTAGCATTGGACAAGGGGGTGTAGGGGTATTTACTCCCCACTATAGTCATTAGGAGGGTCCATGCAGAACGACGACTATTTTGGGATCCCCCCTTAGTGTGGGGGTTTGGAGGAAACACCCTCGTAGAAAAAATTTAGCAAACAATTTCTTGTAAAATGTTGTAATTTCAGAGTCATGACTTAGTCAATAATGGGTTATTTATGGGCCCATGGTTTTGGGTAGCCTGTGGTATTTTCCCATGGTATCCCCTTTATAAAATGAAGGCATTGTAATAGGGTTTTGTACTATATTGTAGATTTTAAAAACAATATATGTGATTGTGTGAGAGAGACTGTGAGAGCATGAAGAAGAAGTACAATAGGGTTGTTGTAGGTTGTATCCCTTCATTTTGTTGGATGGTATAATAATAAAGGTCTGCCAATTTCTGTGTGGACATAGCCCATCTTGGGTGAACCATGTTATATCTGTGTCTCTGTTGTAATATGTTTTAATATTTGCATCTGGTTTATTGTTTATTGTTATTGCTCTGCGATCTTATTTTTTCTAACAACTTTTATAGGATCCAAAAGGTCTATTTGGTTGGTAAACTCACAGGAAAGAAGGCCTGCTAGTTCAGGTGGGAGAAATGGTGAAAAAAGGAAAGTTTAGGGTTGAGAACTTTAACGACCAAAACCACCAGTTATGGAAGATGCAAATGGAGGACTATATGTAACAAAACAATTTGTTCCTACCATTGGGCAAAAGAAAAAAACAACTAGCGACTATGAAGGATGAAGAATGGGCAATTCTTGACAGAAAGGAAATGGGAACAATACAGTTGTTCCTGGCTTCATCGGTGGCTTTCAATATTTCAAAATAAAAGACAACGGAGGGTGTGATGAGCGCATTGGATAAGCTCCATAAAAAACCCTTGGCTTTAAACAAGGTATTTATAATGAAATGTTTATTTAATATGAAGATGTTAGAAGGCAGATCTGTTGCTAACCATTTAAATGAATTTAATACGGTTACTAATCAGTTAAGTTCTGTATGAGTGAAATTTTATGATGCAGTTAGGGCACTTCTAATCTTGTGCTCATTGCCATAAATATGGAATGGTTTGGTCATGGTTGTAAGTAACTCTATATTTGGTTCAAACACTTAAATTTGATGACGTTGTTGGTGTTATTCTTAGTGAGCAAAAGCGAAGAAAAATAATGCGTGAGACATCAGGTAGTGTGTTGCCCATGGAGAGCAGGGGAAGACAAAGGGAGAGAGGAAAGAGTATAGGTTATTGCAGCAAGTCTAGAAAGGGAATATCCAAGTCCATACATGGAAAGATAGAGTGTTGGAACTATGGTAAGAGAGGACATTTGAAGAAAGGATGCGGGTATCCAAAGAAGAAAGGAGATGAGCAGCAAGAGACTACTTAAGAAGCTAATGTAGCAGGTGATGTTTTATAGAATTCTTTGATTCTTATGTTAGATAATACTAGTGATTAATGGGTAGTAGATTTAGGCACTTCATGTCGTGCTACACCCCATAGGAAATTATTTCATGATTATGTTCTAGGTGATTTTGCATGTGTTTTATTGGGGGATGATAAACCATGTAAAATTGTTGGAATGGTTAAGGTAAATATTAAGTTAAATAATGGAAATGAATGGCTTCTAAAAGATGTAAGGCATATTCCTTCCATGAAAATAAATATGATCTTAACAAGGCAGCTGGGATATAGTGGTTGTTTGTCTATGTTTGGAAAAACATGGTGGAAGATCACTACAGGAGCACTGTTAATAGAAAAAGGAGTTAGGATAGGTACGTTGTATTTTTGTCCTCATAATATTGATTATTCTCTTTGTATATTCCACATAAACATGTACAGTGTTGTGGCATCATAGGCTTGGCCACATGAGTGAGAAAGGGACGTATATTCTCCACTCAAGGAAATTGCTTTCAGATTTGAAGCAAGTAAGTTTGGAATCCTGTGAGAACTGTGTTTGTGGAAAAAAGAATAGAGATAGATTTCTCATGGTTGGGAAACAAAAGGGAGTGAAAAGTTAGAGCTTATGCATACATATGTATGGGGACAAGCTTAGGTACAATCCCTTGGTGGGTCTCATTATTATGTTACTTTTATTGATGATGCAACTAAAAAAACTTGAGTTTATTGCATTAGACAGAAATATTATGTGTTTGCTACTTTTAAGAAGTGGAAATATTTGGTTGAGAATGAGGCGGGGAAAATATTCAAGTGTCTTAGATCTGATAATGGAGGTGAATACTTTAGCAAGGAGTTTGATAGTTTTTGTTCATACCATAGGATTCATAGAGAGAAGAGATCCCCAAGAACATCACAAGAGTTTGGTGTGTCAGAAAGGATGAATAGGATGATCATGGAGCGTGCAAGGTGTATGAGATTGCATGCATGGTTTCCCTTATAGTTTTGGGTTGATGTTGTAGACATTGTTGTTTACTTGATAAATAGAGGGCCTTCAAGCACTTTGGATGGTGGAATTCTAGGGGAGGAATGCACAGGTAGAAAGGAAACCTACTCATATTTTCAAAACTTTTGGTTGTGAAACATTTGTCCATATTGATAAAAAAAATAGAACAAAGCTTGAGGCTAAATCCAAGAAATGCACCTTTATTGGATGCAGGGTCAATGATTTTGGTTATCGCTTATGGGATTATGAAAATCAAAACATCATTAGAAGTAGAGATGTGGTATTCAATAAAAACGTTATGTACAAAGATCAATTGCTTGGAAAGAAAGAGGAAAAGGAAAACACGGAGTACACAGTGCTTAGTGAAATCAAATAAAATGAAGTTCCAAAGGTACCAAAAAATCAAGAACAACAGGAGGTACCTCAAACTCTTGCAAGTGTAATAAGATCTACCAGGTCAAGTAGACCCCTTGAATGACTCTCTCCTTCACTATATTATTTATTGATGACTTATTTTGGTGAACTAGAATGTTATAAAGAAGCCATGCAGGTGGAAACTAGAGAGAAGTGGTAGTAATGCATGAATGAGGACATGGACTCATTCGTAACAAACCAAAATTGGGATTTGGTTGAGCTGCCTTCCGGTAAAAGAGCATTGCAGAATAAATGGGTTTGTAGGTTGAGGGAAGAAGATGGAGGCAAGAAGTGATACAAAGATAGACTTGTTGTAAAGGGGTTTGCACAAAAGAAAGGTATAGTTTTTAATGAAATATTTTCTCATGTTGTTAAAATGACTTCAATTAGGACTATTTTAAGTCTTGTGGTGATAGAAGATTTGCATGTTGAACAGTTAGATGTAAAAACAACCTTTATCCATGGGGATTTGGAGGAGGATATTTATATGCAACAACCACAGGGGTATGAGGCCAAAGGGAAGGAGAATTTGGTTTGCAAGTTGAAGAAGAGGTTGTATGGCCTTAAGCAAGCTCCAAGGCAGTGGTATTTAAAATTTGATAAGTATATGACATAATAGAGTTATAATGGATACCATTCTAACCACTGTGTTTATTTCAAGATGCTATATAATGGAATATATATTATCTTGTTACTGTATGTGGATGACATGCTTGTTGCAAGGTCTAACATGCATGATACAATTGTGCTCAAAAGGAGACTAGTTAAATCATTTGTGATGAAGGATTTAGGTGTTGCAAAGCAAATTCTTGGTATGAGAATAATAAGAGATGGTAAAAATTGAAAGTTAACATTGTCTCAGAGTGAGTACATAGAAAAGGTGTTGAATATGTTTAGAATGAATAATGCAAAACCAGTTAGTACACCTTTGGCCAACCATTTCAAACTAAGTAAGGATATGTGTCCCAAGACACAAGAGGATATAGAATACATGTCCAAGGTTCCATATTCATTAACAATTGGAAGCTTAATGTATTCCATGGTGTGCATAAGACCAAATATTGCACATGCAGTGGGAGTTGTGTTCAGGTATATGAACAATCTAGGTAAAGAGAATTGGAAAGAAGTGCAGTGGATTCTTAGGTATTTGAGAGGTACCACTTCTCATGCATTATGTTTTTGAGGTTTAGACAATGTTCTACAAGGATATGTTGATGCAGATATGGCAGGTGATAAAGACAAAAGGAGGGGCACCACAGGGTATGTTTTTACTATGGATGGAACAACAGTAAGTTGGATCTAAAAACTGCAAAAGGTTGTTGCACTTTCAACAATGGAAGTAGAGTATGTTGTTTCTACAGAGGCTGTAAAGAGATTATTTAGCTGCAGAGGTTTATGGACGGATTGGGTAAGAAGTGGGAGAATAGTAAGTTGTACAGTGATAACTATAGTGCCATTCATCTTGCAAAGAACTCAACCTTCCATTCGAAGACTAAAAATATACAAATCAAGTACCATTTCATAAGATATGTTCTGGAAGATGAACTGTTAAAGTTGGAAAGGATACATACTAGCCAGTATCTTGCAGACATGTTGACAAATGTAGTAACCAGAGAGAAACTAAGTTCCTTCTCAGTTTTGGTTGGCTTTCAAGCATGAAGGTGAAGATGAGAAATTTTCTAGGTCCAAGGTTGAGAGCATAGTCCAGTCGTGTTTGGATCCTAGCACCTAATGAGGGGGGTGTGAGGGGGGTGTTCCTCCCCACTATAGTTGTCATTGGTTGGGGATGCCCCTGTAGCAAAAATTTAGGAAAAAAGTCCTTGTAAAATGTTGTAATTTCAGAGTCATGACTTGGTCAATAATGGGTGATTTACAAGCCCATGGTTTTGGGCGGCCCTTGGTATTTTTCCATGGTATTCCCTTTAGAAAAGAAAGGCATTGTAATATGTTTATGTATTGTATTGTAGCACTGTAAAACATTTTCTATGATTGTGTGATAGAGATTGTGAGAGAGTGAAGAGGAAGTACAACGAGGTTGTTGTAGTTTGTATCCATTCATTTTTTGGATGGTATAATAATAAAGGACTGGAAATTTCTGTGTGGACTTATCCCATCTTGGGTGAACCACAATTTATATGTGTCTCTCTTGTAATGTTTTTTAATGTTTGCATCTTGTTTATTGTTTATTGTAATTGCTCTGCAATCCTATTTTTTCTAACATATTATAATACTTTGTGTACTATAATACATAGATTCTACTACTACAAATAGTTTTTAACTTACCAAAACCCTATACACCTAGCAGGCCTTCATTAATGAGGCTACAATAACTAACTAGTGGGCCTTCTTTAATGATGTCACCTTATTTTTATTGATTATACACTCAAACGATCTAGTGATCCTTATTTGATAGATAAGGCCACAATGCATTAAGTAACAATCTATCCCTTAACTAAGGGAGTTAGGGTGAGACCCTTACACAAAATATGTCACCAATGTCGAGCAAAGGAAGGAGACAAGTTTTCTATGATCCAAGTTTTCTCTTCCTATTGAGAAGACTCAGAAAAAACCCAAAAAATCTCAATCAAGTCGTAATAGAAAACCCAACCAAAGTTGAAAGGGGTGAATAGGAAAATGTCAATGAGAAAATAGAATAAAATGTGGGAACATGAGTTCATTCATGCATAAATCTTATGTACCCTAGGAAAAGCGTGATAAAGAAGAAACAATGGTGAGAGAAAATGCCTATGAAAATGCTAGGTTCTATCGACTAGTGTAAGCTACTTGATGGAGAGATTAAAGGGATGCAAATTGTCAATGACGAAAATATGTTAAGGATGAGATGACTAGGGAAATGGGATAGGGTAAATTTATTGCAATTTTATCCATAAATTCCCTAGTAGGAAAGTTTTGAGAATAATAAGAAGAAAGAAAATGTGCAATTTCAATAGGAAATAAGAGAATCCAAAACTCTAAAAATAAATACCATTAAATGATAATTGAGAAAACTCAATGCAAATACCATTAAATGTTTATTGAAAAAACTCAATGCAAGATAAGACTCAAATTTGCAAGGAAGAAAACTTACCCTAAGCACTTGAAGAAGAGATTACCATGGGAATCATGCTAGAAAAGAAAAAATGAATGGTGGGATATCTTCTAGTTGAGAACAATATTTTTTTAAGAGATATTTCCCATGAAATATCGATAAGGATTAAGGAAATCTTACGAAGTAAATGACAAGTAAGACATCACAATGAAACACCCGAGAAATTTCTTGATATGATATAAGAACTTAGTCAATATCCTAAAAACAAATGATAACGGTGGGAAGTTGGTTCTCAAATGAGGCAAAAAGATACACTAGTCAACAATTTACACAAAGAAGGGGAGGTGAAATAGAAGGAAACATGACCATGGAGAGAATGTATGTCCATAATAATCAATCGTTAGATGTAACACCATGGAATTTCATGGTGTGCAAAACTAATGTCCATGCCCCTTTGTTAGTAGGTAGTTGGTATTCAATGTTAATGTATGGTCAATGATAAATGTAAGTTTGTTGGAGAGATGATTAGCCAATTAGCCTTAGTAGGAAAAGTGAAGGCGTCTTTGTTGTGCCTCAATAAACTAACAAAGAAATTAATGAAGCTCATGTTTCACTTGTCAAAAGACGAGTGGTTGATAGAAGTCTTGAGAGATTGGGATTCCTCCAAAGAGGTTATACGGATCGTTCAATGAAGTCACCTTCGGTTGATAGAAGTCTTGAGAGATTGGGATTCCTCCAAAGAGGTTATACGGATCGTTCAATGAAGTCACCTTCTCCAAATGTGTTGGTGGATAAGAGTTAATTGTACCTCCATTCCAACAATTAAATGGAATTGTTTGGATATTACTTAAAAGCATATGAAAGAAGGGGTTTACAATCATTGGAATTTGTCATACTCTATTCATTGTATACTATCGGTAGCACATTTGGGTAAAATATTGAAGAACTTCAAAATTAAAGTTCTCTTCATTGATATTATCGAGTTTCATTTCATTAGGTATATTTGACAATTTTAGGTAAACGTCGTAAGCTTAACCGCATCATAAATTCAATCATTTTAAAAATTATTATTTCCAATTTTCTTATATTTTATAAAGATGGTAAAAGCCAAAGACTTTGAAATAATGAAATCATTTGTAAGTATTTATATAAACTTTATAAAAAAAATTAAAGTTACTAATTTAATAACATACTAACTCGTTATCCATTAACAACTTATCCAATCAGAAAATTTAATATACTTTGAGGATCCCTATTGACCACGTTTTAGGCACGAGAGAGAGCGAGGAGGAAGCCGTTACGTCATTTTTTGCAGGAGGGTGAGGTTTTGACGGACGATGGTGGAGGACGAAGGGGGGTGTCTCGGCCTCCCAATCCCTAAAATTAGAGGGACTGAAAATCGGTGAGATTCCAATAAACCTTTTTGAAATTCAAATCCAGGGTAAAGTAGGAAAGGGTACAAAGCCAGGGAAATGCATGCCGAAAGCAGCCTTGATTCCATCCATGATGGTTGGGTCTTCGAAGCTGAGAGATCAAATACAGTATATGTCAGATCATGCCCTAATTAGAAAATTTATAGGACTGCAGCAATTGGAGAAAGCCTTGATATGGTGGATTAATTCTACCTTGAAATCGAAGGGGCATTTTGATCTCCATCTCGGTTCAAAGGGGTTTTTCACGATCTCATTTATCGGTCTAGAGGATAGGAACCGTGTCTTAGATGGGGGCCCTTATTTCTATTATTCTACAAGTTTATTCTTGCTCCCCTAGAAAGAGAAATTCTTCCATGAATGGGAGTATATGACAGTGGCCCCAGTCTGGATTAGGTTGTACTCTCTTTCCAGTGAATATTGGGATCCAAAAATACTGGAAGACCTAGGAAACTACTTAGGGAAATTCATCAAGATCTTTGAGCAAACAAAGATCCAACATTACACTACCTATGCTCGAATTTGTGCTTCTTGGACCTATCTAAGGAATTGTCGGAAGCAATTAGGATGACATGGGAAGATGAGGATTGGATGCAAACCCTAGACTATGAACAAATCTCTTTCCGTTGTTGTAGATGTCATGAATATGGTCACATGTTCAGAGAATGCCTAATTGATGAACCTAAAATGAAGTCGAGGAAGGAATGAAACCTTGCTAATCAAGGGTTTACAAAAGTCTCATCCTGAAAGAGAGGAAGCCAAAAATCAGAAAATCAAGGAATACATAAAAAAAATCGCTACCTAAAACACTTTTGAGGTATTGGAAAATCAGGAGGAGGAAATCTTGGAAAAACTGAGAACAACGAATTCGATACCTATTCTGGGGGATGGGGAGCCTGATCAAAACCCTATAAAAGAGTCAGATCTCGAAGATATTAAAAGATATGAAGGTGTTGGCGAACTCCCACCAACAAATCCTCGTCGACAGGGTTTCTCACTCTGTCGACGCCCAACTAGCACGATCTCCCTAAGCCCCGGCCTAGACAATTTTTACCGTGCCTAGCAACATCCGCAGAGCGGATGAAGTCTCACCCGAGATGTTCAAGGGAGGGTTGTCAGAACCAAGTTTTCGGCAGTAAGAAGGGAATATATGGCATCCGACCAGCATAGCAGCATAAACATCAGATTACAGAGTTAAGACAATGACCATAATTTATCTTCTACAGATCTAACAAGTTGCATCATTAGTTTGTCGCATCAGTATCAACATGGCAGTATAAAACAACTTAAACCATCAATTATCAGAAATGGGACAGGATTGACAGAGATTGTAGCAACATTGGTAAATCATAACAGAAAGGCGATAGAATTAGAATACATCACAACATTATAAACTATAACAGATCCAACACACATCTCATTGATATCACAACAGAGGAACCAAGAAAATAGGAGACAATATTCATGCAACAACTATCATATCATATTAATTCTGCGCGATAGATCCAAAACAGACAATTCTTCTCCATGGCAGGAGACCAAATACATCACAAAAATCCAGACAGATCGTAGCTACAACAGACGACTCTCAAAAACCATAGACAGATCACACCAGACCTCATGCGATTATCTCTAGCCTCTAATAGCTCATGATGATCATAATCCAGGTAATAGTGATGTCTTTTACAATTTCAAAACCAGCCCTATATATAGGTTTGCACCTTTACATTGAAGGTCCACTTCTAACTAACTTCTAACTGCTAATGACCTATAGCGACAAAACTTGGTCAAATAATATATTAAATATTCAAAACGGCTATCTTTCCGCCATTGTGCTGATCTAGCCTTGTGCAGTGTCGCGTGAGCTTGCAAAGCTGTCGCAACGCTACGCAACTCACTTACCAAAACCCTTGTCAACAGGCCCCCAACACAGTCTTGTGGCTTATCCCCAAGCCACGTCAGGTTGACATGGTATATGCTGATGTCTGGCCTTTGAAATCTTCAAACTGTTGTGCGATCTCACGAACCTAGAGCTGAACTTTTTCAACAGCGCTTTGACAATTACTAAAATCTTGCTGCATAGGGTGCGCTATCCCAACCTTGTCGTAGACCATCTGCTGATTTTCTTGCACCACTTGTAGTGTTACGACTCCTTTGACAGCGAGATGACCACCAAATTCTTAGAACTCATCCAACTAAGCACGACACTTTTTTGGAGTTCTTGGGCACGAGCATGTCTCTGTTGTAAGTCCTTCAATTCCTCAGACCACATGATCTGTACCATGAGTGGTAGTGCTCATAGTGCTGTCTTCATTGTCGTTAGTTGTCCTTCAGCGTCTTGCGCTTGCATGGTCAGCTGGTCGAGTTGCTCGTCTTGGACAACGCTTTGCCAAAACTGCGTCATTGCTTCCATGATTTTCTTGGACTCTTGCTCCATGGTTTCAAATTGAGTTGTTATCTCTTCAATGGAAGTCTTCTGTTTAGCAACCTGCTCCGGCGGTGTCTCTGGATGTACCAGGGCATTGAGCAACATGTTGGTGTCTTGGAGCTTGACAATGGCTTCCCCAAGTTTCTTGGCCTTAGCGACTACGGTAAGCTCAGTCGTGCTCTCAAAAATATATTGACAAGCCTCATCAACTACTTCCTTGACCTCGCTAACACTTGCGCACAGCTACGCCTTCTCAATGATGAGGAAGTCTTGCACCTTCTTCAGCTCCGTAATTTCCTCGGCAGCCTTACACTACATCTTGGCCTGCGTTGCCTTCAATTCATCTATTTTTCATACCGTCTCTTCTGCCAACTACACCTTGACCTGATGTAGCTCCTCCACTCCCTTCTGTAGCTTCTTGGTTGCGCTCTGTGACTACACATATCCATCAGTCAACTCCTTCTATCTATCTGCCAACTCCTGGGTGGAAACATGTTGTAGCTCCACCAGCGCTTGAGCTGGTAACTTGTTCAGATCCAAATCAATGCTCTAGATTGGCCACAGTAACAGGTGTACTTCTTCAATCCCCACATCGATCCCAGTTGGGGGAACTTAAACGTTCCTTTCCCGAGGCTTAGTGCTGATCGACGGGACTTCTGGCATCTCATGTCTCACGGATGTCTTCCTGAGAAAAATATCAAAAATGGAATTCAAACTATCTCTTACCACACCAAACTCTTTGTGGTTGGACTCGTGGATCGCCTATGTCACATCCTTAGAGGAGTCAGTGACCGCTTTGATGAGCCGCTACAGTTGGTCCTCCATCCATTAGAGGAAATTTCAACTCAAAATGGGCCTCCTAAAATGAACTAATAAAATAATAGTTAAAATAATAAAATAATATTTATTAATTTTGGAGGAAGAAAAGAAAAAAACTACTTTTTGTTTGTATTTTTGACATATCTCCCTGCGTTTTTACTCAAATTTTGATCGGGAGAGCTCATTGGATGTGGAATTAAATTCCACATCCAAAGAGTACCCACTCGGCATACTTTTAACGGACCCCGCTACCCCCAAAAAAAGAAATACCTGAAAAAATGGAATGATGATGTCATCATTCCGTTTTTTCAGCTATTTCTTGTTTTTGGGGTAGCGGGGTCCGTCAAAAGTATGCCGAGTGGGTACTCATTGGATGCGGAATTTAATTCCACATCCAACGAGCTCTGCCAATCGAAATTTGAGTAAAAACGTAGGGAGAGATGTCAAAAATACAAACAAAAAAAGTAGTTTTTTTTTATGATACCTATCCCCAAATTTATATTAAAAAAATGTTTAGGACCTATACGGTATTTCAAATTTAAAGCAATTTCATTGGCTAACACATGATGACATGGAATTTGAATAAAAGTTAAAAGGCCCATTTTGAGTTGAAATTTCCTCTAATGTCCGACCGAACCACTACCTACATCGTATTCCTGGCGCCATTTAGTGCGAGTATCCTCCTGCATGCATTGTGCTTCAGCCTTGGGGTCCATTGACAAATCGTTGTTAGAGTCATGAACACTCAGCTCCTTCTAGGCAAGTTCTTCCGGGGCATCAAGTGGCGGCTCCTTAGAAATTTCCTCCTGACTCACAGGGTTGCACCATTCAACTGACCGCTCTTGAACAACAGCATCCAATTATTCAGCTGTGACTTTGTAAGCCAGAGGTAGCCACTACTTGTCAGGATCCTGTCATGCCTGAATGTAAATGGAATATGGACCAATAGTGAACTGAATGATCCATTGATACTTGGTTGCTACATAATTAGATAATCGGGGAATTGCGACCGCGACGGATTTCAATGCTTACCAATAGACCCAAAAGTGAATTGTACAGTCTTCCTGGTGACTGGGCTCCTAAAACTACCACAAATTATGATATCATGCACTACGGCACATCTTCGCCGCATCAACTTCCATTGGTTGGTAATCTTCGGGTTCCATCCAGGAGACAAGTACAATGATATTTAATAGCCAACTATACAAAAATGGCCACCCAGCCTGAGCAGCAAGAGGATCTTTGAGAAACTGGTTAAGCAAGAACAAGGACCAATTCATTTGTATGCCCTCTACACATTTCTGGGCGCATGAGACCATGCCCGAGTTGCACTGGATCGGTCGATTCCCCCGAACAACCTTGCTCGCCAAAATTCGCGCCATGATACGCATCGCTTGTGAGTTAATGCTATCAATATGGTAGGCGCAGCCATCCCGTTGTAATCCAAAGTGCTCCTTCAGTTGCTTGGAAAACTTCTTGTTGGTATCCCTCTCGCGGATATACTGCGCCGGATCTTCCCTGTCCTTTAACAAGCCCGTAATGGTCACAATTAAGTCTACTGTGACAGGAATGGGCGTATTCAACTAGAGCATCCCACCCTGAAAACGAGACAAGAGTTGTTTAACACATGCATGGGATTCATTCATTTGCCCAAAATGAGGCATATTGATGAGCCCCAACAATCCAGAGTTGTCCAACCCGCTCGCCCATGGCTGAGGAATCCATTGAATTGGGGCACCAGGCACCGTCGGAACTGACTGATAGGGCTCATCCCAGACATCTTTAAGTAACATCAAATCATGGTCCTCAAACTTCAATCTGATCAAGGTAGGGCTGATATCAACTGAGCAAGTCATCCCTTCCGGCAGTGGCGGGAATTTTGGCAAATACTTATGATTCTTCATAGGCTACCTTGGATTTGCTCTCGGATGCGTAGAAGCGACATATCCCAAGATATCATGAACAGTGATGACCCTAGGTGCCACAAACTCTATAGATCCTGAGCTCGATGGCCCAGTTTGTGCAGTCCCTTCTCCTTGCACTCTAACCGAAGTCGAGGTGTGCCTCTTATGCGGCGGCATAGAACTGAGCTTCTGAGCCTGCCACTTTCTCTTGGGGATAGATGACGATCCAACTGACATGCTCATGACTTCTTCTTTGATGGCCATGGGCTGAATAAGGGACTCTTGTTCACTAGAAATCTCAATTGTGTCGGGGTCGCTCAACATGCCTCACACCGCAAACCTTACAATGCACCTGACGACTCGACCCTTCTACTCTGCAACTCACCAAAATCTCACAACACACCTCGTACTCTGTTCAACACTCTGCTCGCTCAACTGAACAATGCCTTCCGCCCGCGTCCCGCACGCTTTTATAGGCACCTCCCAATTCAAACTCATCGTTTCCAAATCTATGATCTCCATCATGACTACACTAGTATAAAATGAGGAATTAGCTACTAGGTGACTAAAAATTCTAGTAACCAAGTGTTTCTAAAGTGATTTACTACTAAATATGAGAAATTTTGATTGACCCAACTATAAACGACTAAAATTAAGGACTAATTTAGTCACCGGTTACTAATTTAGTCATAGTTAACAAATATGACTAGATAATAAGTGACAAAGTTAAAAATGACTAACATAAACAAATAATTTAGTCACGATATAAAAAATGACTAGCTAGAAGAATATGAAGAGGTAGTAAAAGTAGAGCCTTAGCCATTTCTTAACCCTAATTGGGCTAGCTGAATAATGTTTTGAGGTACCAAAGGTTGCACTAAGATGTAAGAGAGAGGGTCCTAAAATATACCCAATCATATTTGACTATGATGTAATAGACTTGTTTTATGTGGTTTACTTAGTTTCTTCTATTTGACTCTTCTTACTTCTATACATTTCATAAGAGTATGACCTTTACATTTTTTTTAAGTTTATTACTTAATCTTACAAGGACTTCTAAAAAAAACTTTTATAGAGACACATTTAGCAATCCCTTTAAATATAAAAGCCAACAAAAGCCCTTTCATAGCCACACAATCCATTTAAATATAAAATCCTCTTTAAATATAAAAATCAATATGGTATTATGCTTTAAATATTGAGTATTGTTAAAATTTATTTAACTATAATTAATTTCATTGGTATTAAAATTTATTTAGATATGATTGAAACCTTTATATACCATCGAGTTATAATCATTTCTTACATTAGAATTGGGGTTGATTTTCATAGTTATTCATCCAAGTTAAAAACAAAACCATGGTTTTCAGTTTTAAATGCACCTTTCCAAGCGGCGTGTACCTCAAAAATGCATACTAATTTGCCAGGTGTGAGAGGTGCAAATACCTCCTAAATGCATACTAATTTGCCAGATGTGAGAGGAAGTGATGTTTTAATTTTGGTAAAAAATTAATGATGTATTTTTTATGTTTAGCTATTTCTATAAGTCGCTGTTAATTTTTTCTTAATTTTTCTAGAGGTTGAACTTTAATGAATGTGGTTTCTAAACCCAAATTTTAATTGCAAGTAATATGGATATGGTGGCTGTATATTGCATAATGTTAGAGGGTGTCATTTATGATTTGTTTTATATTTGGTAAATATTTTTATTAGATTTTTTTTAGTATATAATAAAAAATAATCTTTTTATTGCTTAAATTTTTTAATAAAAAATTATTAATGAAAAAAATTTACACTGAGTCTTTTTTTAATAAAACTTTATATGTTTTGAAAAATAAAAACCTATTAATGAAAAAATTTTACACTAACTTTTTTTTTAATAAAACTTTATATGTTTTGAAAAATAAAAACCCAAAACGTAAAAAAACAAAAATTAGTCTGAAATTCCAACCCAAGATGAAATGAAATTCCAACCCTGATCATCATCATGCCCTATTTACATACCATTTGCAAGTCATGTCAAGGGCCAAATCACAAGCCAAATCAGGTTTTGCTTACTTTCAACAACTTGTTTAGACGACATTCGATATTGGGTCAGTCGGCTCGACATGTTCAATAAGAACAACTCTTGGATCAATACGACGATGTGCTTCCACCCACGAATTGGAAGTGATACCATCCTCTTGAGCTTGTTGTTGTTCATGTTTGACCAATAGGTAAATCTTTTGTCCACGGCCCTGTCAAAGTGAAGTAGGGTTTCCTGTCCAAGCCTGCTATTATTATCAAAGGAACTGGTAAAGGCATGGGCATGGGTAGGAACATCAAGGGATAGAGACAATGCGCGCATCCATCCCAATGCTTATGGATAGACACAATATTTAAGGGAAAACTATCAATTCAAAAATGAGAAATCATTAAGGGGCAGCACTGGTGAATCATACCGATATGACAGGTAAAGGCATGGAAGATAAACCAGACGCGACGGCAGGGGAACAAATTCCAGCAGAGAAGAGAGGCAATCAGATCATGGAGGATGAACATGGATCTGAAAGTTTGATGTTCCATTTTATTAGCCATGCCTAACATATTATTCCATTCCATATCCAATTGGAGCTCGAACAGAAGATTCCGGGTGAAGATAAATAAAGTTCCCATCCAAGCATGTTCACCAAGTAAAACCCCATAATTTATACTATATGCATTATTGTGTTTAGAATATGAAAAAGGATTTTGGCCATTTGCCACATATTCGATGGATCTGCAGAGAGATTCTTTTATGAGAAAAGTCACAATAAAGGTTTGGTCATGAACCTGATACATACAATTAAATATTTAAAATCATAGTTAGAAGCATATATTTAAAATTCGTGGCTGATCTTTAGTTAAAATGAACTCAAAGGGAGTTTCTGCATTGCAAGCATCTGTGTTCTTTTAAGGAAGATCATTGTACATTGGGTGTGGTCGATGTACAATCGTATCACTATTGATATAATCAATATGTCGTAACATGATTCGATTTAGTAACAGAGAGGAAACTAGTACTCCAACTAGAGGTGAAACTAGTACTCTAGCTAGAAGCAGCATGGGTACTAAGAGAGTGCACACCATTGAGCAAAAGAGGGTGCACACCATTGGGAAAGAAGATTGACATTACAACATTGTTATATTGTTGTTATCTGCTTGCAAAGGGACACAAACATAGTTGGGTGTACTCATTTCACAGCCACACATTACCATCTCACTCTCAAAGTCAAATAATGACCACTAAAGGAGACTATTTACTGACTGAAGGTGCTATAGATTTTTCCCTTGTACAGGTTAGATGTTTAATATCCCTTGCACAGGTCAGATGTTTATCTAATATTCAGATATGGTTTCCTGAGTATTGAACTCTATTTTAAGTATGGTATTTAAATATTTTTCTCATATAAATTTGTCGTATTTCTCTTTTGAATCAATACCAAATATTTGTATTATGAGCATATTATATTGTAAGGGCCCATTGTAGTAAACTTAAAATCAAACCTTTTATATCCAGAAACCTACATCCATTTTTCAACAGTGCTCACAAGTGTTTGATGAAACCTCAACAAGAACTTTCACACACAATGCTTGAATAGTAATCTACATCACTTTGTAGTACACAAGTGTTGCACAAAACTCTAGAGCTGAGTTGCATTAGAAGAGGGATCATAAGACTATTTGACCAGCTCCCATAAACGGCAGAGACAAACATTGTGTTGAGGCCTGGAAATTCGCAGGCAACAACAGCAAGGGATTCTCCCCAGTCAGTGTTCCCAACTAGCCCGTGACTGTTTGGTATGGGAAATCCATCTGGTTTGCGGTCCGGCTACCGTACGTCAAAGTAACAAAAAAAAAGGTTTTACCGGTTGTGGCCCGGTCCACCGAGTATTTTTTGTATTTTTTGACTTAAGTATGATATGCACATGCCTAATTAACAATGCAGGGTGATAAAGATGCAAAGAGTAGTCACAATGTGATGCGCAGGTTCTTACCTCTCGTCTTAGCACTCACAAACATCCAAATCATGCAAGAACATAAATACTAACTAAACTATCTCTAGAGAGATGGGTATTAATTCATGAGTAATACACCCCTGTTCATGTGTTATGGCAAATCACAGATAGCTATTCTTATAACCAAACATATAAACATGAATAAAAGTATATATGATAAGATAGCTCATCAACAGTTAAAACTACCATTACTCATAGTGGAAAAAGACATCATAAGGGTACTGAAGAACATTCAGCCAAGAACATAGGTTCAAGAAATTAGAATGCTCTTATAGCTAATGAGACACAGCTGAAAACGAAATAGTTCACATTCAACATTGCTCATTTAATCACATTGACATATTTCGCATAGCACTTCCTCCAACAGGTAAAATTTGCAGTCTCTAGTTGTAAAACAAACTTAGTTCCTCTTACAAGCATTAAGTAACAAGTTTTTTCCAGGGAAAAATCCCCTTTTTAAGTTCTAAATTTCCAATATTTAAACTACAACAGCAGATCATTTGGGCTGCCCCCAAACATGTGACTCTCCAGTCCCTCGAACGTTTCAGATCCTTCTTTTCTGCGCAAACCCATGATCATGTGAGTCACTGACGGACCTTTCAGGTCTGTGCCTTGGTAGCTACTGCTTTGTCTTCTATTCCACTTGTCCTCCTTGTGATCTTGCTAGTTTGAGCTATACCTCTACCAAACGGTCCATCTCCCTTAGCGCCGCAGTAGTTTGACCAATCTCTGGAAACCACCTGCAATCAAACGACATGCATCATTCATTGGAATCGCATTCAAACCATATCAACTAAAACGGCTAAGCATTAAGAAGGCCATTTACTGCGTTACTACCACAAGGCTCAACAAACGCTGGCACCACTACCTCGTCTAACTATGGGTTCAAAGGAAAACGCCCACAACAGGAAACGTGAACTTCATCGGAGGCTCAGAGCGCTAACCTCGGCAGGGTAGACCTATTCACAGCCGCAACGATGGAAAAGAAGAGGCTAAGGACATGCGACCCATGGGAGGGAAAATTCTTAATCAAAAGTCGGAAGATATTGACATCGGAATCCAATTTCTCCACACAGCCGCAATGGCGGGAAAGGAAAAGACTACGGACAAGCGACCTGCATCGGCGGCGGAGCGCTTTTCACTTCAGGTGGCTAATTGATTTGGGAGCCACAACAATGAAAGTGAAAAGGTTATAAACATGCGACTAGAGGGCCGACACACATCGACGAGTAGAGCGCTTTACACGTCGGGCACTTAGTTGCTTTGGGAGCCACAACGACGGAAGGGAAATGGACAGCAGCTACCGATTTAACATAGTATGATGCCCGATTAACAGAAAATTGATTGTTCAGATAGTTTTAAAATCAACAGCGGTCAAAATACATTTCACCTTCGAAACAGTGGCCTTTCAAAGATCCATCAGCAAAACCAAACTCACAATCGGCGACCCAAACAATTTCAAACACACGCAACCTCCAAAAACAGGTCGAGAGTCAATCCTTTAAAATCATCCAACATTAAAGCATGACCAAAAGGCTCAAAGGATCCAACGATTAAAAACAACGCTAAATCATGAGGAGGGGCCCAAAATTTAAGAAATGTGGGGAGAACGGTTGCAGCTGCAACAATTGGCGATTACCTAGTGAACCTAGATCTCTGGGCGAGTACTCTTTGAGTGACAGACTGTTTAACAACGAATGCATCTATTGAATTCTTTCAGCTATCTGGATTTCTGAAATGACAGAAGTGTGTACCTTTAATCATTGATGATAGTCCAATTTGGGAGAGTGGAAAACAAGATTTTCAAGTCCAGATAACTCTGTCGAGGCCAAAGGATGAGTTTCATTATTACTTTTGTCTTCAGGTAGCTGATAGCTTGGACACCACAGGATTGTAGCATATGGTAAACAGAAATATTCGTTTGTTCCTCATTCCTGTGCCACTTTAGCACTTTTTGTGCTTTTGGACTTTTGTCCCTTTTCATATGAGTCCTCCTGCATGCCTTTCTTTCTAAATTTTAATTCAGGCTCCTCTATCCCATAGTGTCCTTTTTTGTGAGCGGTGTACTTCATGTTTCAGCTCACGGATGGAGAGGAACTTTCAGAAATTTAGTACTTATGATTCAGCATTTGCTTTGATGTATGATGATTTCGTATGAGTTTTTGACTCTTATTTGCCTTTTGGCATTCGTTTCTTGGCATGGGATCATTTATATTTAATATACTGTTCACCTTGCGCCTTTCCATGGGTCCTCTGCTGTTGCCCCTTAGAAAATTTTAAGTGTGACGTGGATGGAGCCTCAACATAGTACTCCAAACCCTTTGAATCCAGTTTATTTCACATGGGTTAAGCAAGACTTCGATGCACACAGAGCTTATTCGAGAAAACTGCTAAACTGGAAGAAGTTCTTTTAGACAAACAACAACACGTAGTCTGATACCCAAAAATGTTTATCATTCCCAAAAAATTTGATGTTCCCCATGCAATTGCAAGTTCGTTCCCTTTATTGAAATCAATAAACTTAAACTAAAACAAACTGAAAAACATGACTCAAAAGACAGCCAAACAGATTATTTATATACAAGACAGAAGAACTCAAAGAAAATCAAGAAAAATAAGGCTTGAGAACCAAACCATTTACTGGTAAGTTCTCTTCCCACCCCTGTAGATCTTGCAATTTATAAGTAGAAGGGCCAAGCTTTGCCGCAATCTGAAAAGGGCCTACCCACAACTACTGAAATTTAGTATGCTTTCCTTTCTCATCATGGGGGTGATCCCATTTGAGGTCTAAGTCTCCCACTTCAAAGTATTTTGTTCCAGCTTTATGTTTGTCGAACCATCTCTTTATTAACTCCTGTTGTTGCTTAAAGCGTTCTCTGGCTTTAGATCTAGCCTCTTCTGCTTTCAGAAGATTGCATATCCTCATCTGCAAAACTTCATTCTCCGACCCTCTGGACTCTTGAAGTATCATGGAGGATGGTAGCATGATATTGGGGGGAATAATGGCTTCTTTACCATACACAAGGGTATACAGTGACACTCCTATCACAAAATTGGGGGTGACTCTATCGGCCCAAAGGGCGTTTGGTAGCGCTAAGTGCCAACTCCTCTGGTTTTCTATCACAGTCTTCTTTAAAATTCTAATCAGATTTTTGTTAGTGGATTCAGCCAGGCCATTTCCTTGTGGATAGTAATTAGCAGAATAATGCAATTTTATCCCTTTATCATGAGCAAAAGCAGTTAATTTAATTGATGAAAAGTATGTAGCATTATCAAAAACTAACGAAACTGGAACTCCAAACCTGGTCATGATGTGATCCTGCAAGAAGCTGATGACCTCATTTTGATTTATTTTGCGTAGTGGGACTGCTTCGACCCAGCGAGTTAAATAATCGGTCGCTGTCAGAATGTACTTGTGTTGTAGAGAGGAATTTGGTTTTATTTCTCCAATGATATCCAACCCCCATTGCTTGAATGGCTCCGTGATTATCACAGGATTTAGGGGTGCTGCTGCTTTAGGTTGTCTCCCACTACACCTTTGGCAAATATAACACTTCCTGACATGTGCGTGCGCATCTTTGAAGAGCGTAGGCCAATAGTAACCGGCTCTGAGGATTTTGTGGGCTATAGTATCCCCTGAATAATGTCCCCCAGCAGGCTCGTCATGCAAACCTGTCATTACTTTTTCCGCATCTTCTTTCTCTAAGCATCTCAGAAGAACTCCATCATAATTTTTGCTGAATAATACTCCTTCAACAATTTGATAGGAAGCTGATTTAAGACACAGTGCTCTTCTTTGCTTAGAATTCCAATGTTCTGGCAACAGCCCTGCCTGCAGGTAATGCATGAGGTCTCTATACCAAGACTCAGGAGTTGTAAACAAAGGACATACCTCCATTACATGTAATTCGACTTCATCCTCCCAGGCGTGTTCTTCATTTTTTCCATTTTCAGTCATCAGTTTGCACAACCCTTGTCCTTTAACTATAGAGGCTGGATTGAATTCAAGGTCATACTCTTGAAGAGTTGTTACCCAGTTGCCCCTTCTTTCTCCTAACTCCTTCTGTACAAGAAGGGACCTTACAGCTGGGTAGGGGACGATCACCTTGGTTCGATTTTTTTAAATATAAAGCCTAAATTGCTTTACTGCTTTACCAATGGCTGGGTAATTTAATTCGGCCCCTTGTAGACCAGTGCTCATGAAAGATATTGGGAATTCATCCCCTCCATCTTCCTTTTGCGTAAGCACAAGTGCTAGCGAATCATCAGATGCAAAGGTATACATAATAAAGGCTTTATCGAAATCTGGGCTTTTCAGGGAGGGTGCGTGTGCAATAGCAGTTTTAATTTTGCTGAATGCATTCTTCTCAATCTCAGTCCATTTGAATTGTGCATTTTGCTTCACCATCTGCTGCAGCGGCTTGACGATCTGAGAGAAATCAGGCACAAATCTTCTCACGAAGTTTATAGTTCCCATAAATGATTGCATCCCTTTTTTATTATGGGGTAATGGGATCTGTTCAATGGCCTTAATTCTTTCTGGATCTATAGAGATTCCTTTCTTTGAAACTATATGACCCAGCAATTTTCCCTCCGTGACAGTGAACACACAATTTTTGGGATTGAGCAAGATGCCATATTTCCGACAGCGTTCAAAAATCTTCCTTAAATGAAACACGTGCTCTTCTCTCTTCTTTGAGAATATCGTAATATCATCAAGGTACACTACAGCACTATGGCCAATCAATCCGCGGAAAGCTATGTCCATATCCCTCTGAAACGTTGCTCTAGCATTTATAAGCCCAAAGGGCATCCTTCTGTAGGCAAAGGTTCCCCATTTGGTCCTAAAGGTTGTCTTCAATCTGTCTTCTTCGGCTACTAATACTTGATTGTAGCCATAGAAACTGTCTAATAACGAAAACAGTTCAGAACCTGAGACCATTTGTGGCACAGGATATTTATCTTTATATGAAGTGTGGTTTAAATTTTTGAAATCCACATATACTCTGATTTCTCTAGATTGTTTCCTCACTGGTACCAGATTTGATACCCACTCAGAGTGTCTGACCTTAAAAATGATTCTAGCATCCAATAATTTCTTCACTTCACTCTGAATCAGCGGTTCCAATTTTGGATGCATTTTTCTTAAAGGTTGCTGATACAGCTTGACGCCGACTTTAATGCGGACAACATGCTTGATGATGTTGGTGTCATATGTTTTCAAATCTTCGTATGTCCAGGCGAAAACATCTTTATATTGTTTAAACAGACTGACGAACTTGTCTCTTTCTGCTGGTGAACAACATTTACCGAGATTCATGTATTTAGGATTTGTATCAGTCCCTAAATTTATCAGCTCGAACTGTAAAGATGAGCTGTGAGTCTTCATGTTGGCTGGTCTTCTGAACTTTTCATTGAGATCGAACATTATTTCTAAGGTTCTGACTCCCTTAGGGATGAAATTATCATACTTCAGCTTAGCCTGATGTTCTTCATCGTCTATAATTACCCCTTTAAATACCTCGTCATTTGTTAAGCATTCTATTATCTACTGATCATCGTCGAACACTCGTAGGTTGGTGATCATATCTGGGACCGAGGGCCTGAAAAGCAATTCAACGGAGCATCGATGATTAGTAGGCACAAGTCTAGCAGCGGATGTGGCCAACAAGTCAGCTGCTGCATTTTTAAGTATGGGAATTGAAACAATATTAAATGCGTTAAAACATTTGAGCAGATCCCATACCTCATTTTGATAAGCCTTCAGGTGAGGGGACACACAATGTATTTGGTTCTAGATCTGTTTAACAATTATTTCAGAATCTCCAAAAACTTTGAGATTACTTACCTTTGATTCGATTGTTTTCCACAAACCTTGCACCAATGCTTCATACTCATCCGTATTATTCGTACATTCAAACTCTAATCTACAGGAAAGGAAATGTTTATTATTCTTAGGGTCAATCAGGACACAACCGGCCCTTGACCCTTCTAACGTCTTAGAGCCATCAAAAAACAAAGTCCAAAAATCGCTAACTACTGCATGAGAATCTATTCCTACCGCTAAGTTTACTATGTTACAGTTGATTTCATCAGCTTGTGAGAATCGAAGGAGATCAAGTTGAGTGTCTAATGTGTTGTTGGCTGCTTCTGCTTGGTAATTTCTTGGTTCCAACTCAATAAAATAGTTTCCCAATACAGAATCCACTGGTTCATTCTTCTCATCCAGTTGAGTAACGTTGTATTTCATGTCAGGCTCCCTTAAAACTTTAATTTGGTTTGGGCTTCCTTTATATGGCAGCCACAGATGCGACCAATCTGAGGCAAAATATCCATGTAGTTTGGCCGACCAATCTCTGCTCAGGACAAGGCCGTAAGCATCTGGGATATCATCCACCATGATATTAATGACTTGGCATACTTTATCGTTTGATGCCAGATAGACTAGGACATCTTCCATCTCACCAATCACCTTTACATCCGTCCTGTCCAACTGAACCACCCTCCATGTGGATGGCTTAGGCTGCCCGTTTATCTTTTTACAGATTGATATTGGCATGACATTAACGAACACCCCTGAGTCTACCAGACAATTATGTACGTTGTGATTGAAAATTTCAAAAGTGAGGAGGAAAGGTGGTTGTTTGATCTTAGACTTACCTCCAATGCTGGTTTCCCTGATTTATTCTTCTTCCTGAGGTTGATTGACAGTGGGAAGCTTCTCGTCCAATGCTTCAAGTGCTTTCAATAGTCTTTCTTTTTGTTGCGGCACTTTACACACTTTGAATAGTGAAACATTCGCTTTTACCTTCTTTTAATCCTCCACGATGTCATAATTCATCTGTTGTTCAATGGGATGAGGTTTATCAGCATTCATCTTTTCTTCATTTGGCTTGGCCAACATATTATTCTGCTTAGGATCTTGGCTGGTAATAGTGAATTCTAGAATTTTATCAGCTAAGGATTTATTTTGAAATTTCTTAACATTTCCCTAAAGCCTCTTAATCTTTGGGAGTATGAGATTGTCTTCTTTAACCGACCCTTGGCTTCTTGTTGCTACGTTGGTTTCCATGACATCCTTGTACCCCTGATTCTTTTCCTCTTCAGCATCAACGAAACAGAATCCCACAAAACCATGGTTTCCTCTTCTTGTTCTTTCGTTGAAGTAGTATTCTCTTTTATTTATTCATCTCCCTCTTCTGTTAATCTAGATTCCAACAGTTGATTCATGACCAACGTCACCGAGTTTATCCATTGAGGACAATTCCTTTCAGAGTGTGGTTGTTGGTGGAAAGTGCAAAAATTTTCCATTCCTACCTCTGTTAGATTCATCGATGCAATATTGCGAGGAGGAGGTTGAGACTGATTGTTATCCTCTCTTTTCTTATAATAGGGCTTATAGAACTTTTGCGTTTCCTTCTCTTTCTCCAAATCTATGTTTTTGTTGGAAAGCTTTTGCATCATTTTTGCCATATTTTCAAAATCTGGCGATTTCTCTTCCTTAGAGTAAACAATAAGGCTTTCCTTCCCACACCTTTCTCTACTGACTGTTCTGGATAATCTTCGATACTTTCTCTTTCGGCCTCCACTACTTCTGCCTCTGCATAGGTTTCTGCCAAAGTAGGTTTGGCCCTTATTTTGGCAAACATGGCCAACTCAGGGCCTAAAGCTGAAGTATAATATTCAATCAGGACCTTGTCCGAAGGTTTATCTGCTTCAGAAAAATTCTTGAGATATGTTGCAAACCTTTGTGTGAAATTGTGCACCTTTTCCTTTATCTCTTTCTTCAAGGCGCATAGTCCTTTCATGAGGGCTGCATGAGTCTTTTGAGTCGCATACTTGCTCTTGAAAATTCTCTCGAAGGTATCCCAATCAGGGATAGAGTTGGCAGGAAACCCGATATACCATGATGCTGCAGCTCCTTTAAGGGTGTGTGGAAAAAGTCTGCAGACTACATCCTCATGCTCCCCCGCCCTTAACCCTTCTATGGCCAAGTAAAAACTTTGCAGGTGGTCATCTACTAGGATTTTCTCACTTGGATCAAATTTAGGCAACATCTTGTCAAAGGCTTGAGGTAGATCATGTAATGGAGGTGTCAGGTTCAAAGGTGATCTGGCTCTCCAAGCAGGTGGTGGATTGGCGTTAACGCCTGCCATGAGTCTGGGTGGAGAGTGAGGAGGTGAGCAAACAGGAGTGTGAGCAGGAGAACTGCAAGGAGTATCTCGGCCTTCTTGATTCAAAGGCAGTACAAATTCCTATAAGGCTGTTTCCACAAGTTCTTCCCAATCCCCAACCAGCACTGAGTCTTCCAATATAGGACGATCTTTTCTTTTATATTCTCTTTTGGGAAATTCAGAGATGATCGGCAATCCTCCAATCTTCTTCACATATGCCCTGGTGTGTCTTCTCAGGTTATTAACAACCTCATTGTCGACAGAAAACAAATGTTCTTTACTCCTTTCTTATGGAATCAGATTATGAATCCCACTGCTTTCAGAACTGTTACCAGTGGAATAATCTCGGGAAAACGGGTTTCCTCAGCCAGCCATGCACTGGCGGCCCTCCTTCTAGCACCAGAACTGTTGAGGCCTAGAAATTCATAGGCAACAACAGCAAGGGATTCTCCCTAGTCAGCGTTCCCAACTAGCCCGTGACTGTTTGGTATGGGGAATCCGTTCGGTTTGCGGTTCGGCTACCGTAGGTCAAAGTAACAAAAACAAAGGTTTTACCGGTTGCGGCCTAGTCCATCGAGTATTTTTTGTATTTTTTGACTTAAGTATGATATGCACGTGCCTAATTAACAATGCAGGGTGATTGTTGGAGTAGGGTCCCGCAGCTACAGGAGAAGCTGCCATTTTGGCGGATAGATAGTTTTGGCGAAGATATAAGAGATAAGGTAAAGATACGACGCTGTAGCATGTTTCTAGCTGCAGATCAAAGCCAGAAATTGTGACTATCGGGGCAGAGAAGTCAAAGAAGACGACAGTACCTGAGCGGCCGAGAAGAGAGAGCTCACCCACTGCATTCAAGGCAGCGGCGTAGATAGGAGGGCTCAGCTACCCTCATAAAGGAAAAGGGGCAACAAGGCCAAGGTATTGAAGATGAAGGACAGAAAAGGAAATGGCACCCAGTACCCACGATCAGCGCCAGGAAGTGTGGAAGAGTGCAGAGAGTTGTGGTGTGATGGAAAGCGGCAGTTCGAGTACAGATAGACCAACTGTCACAGTTAGGGTTTTTTGGGTTACTATTGGGACAGGCCCACATTGTTGTAATGACGAGACCTTCGAGCCGCCTAAAAATGGATGTAAACTGTATTGTAAAAGGTTAGCTAGTCGGATAACCTATAGCCATTCAGACAATTAGCCATTCTGAGAGTCCAGTAATCTGTTAGCTCATAGTTATTTTGTATTGTAGTAGATTCGAGCTCTGGCTCTGCTATTCAGTCCATAGTTACCTTACTATAACCAGTAGCCAATTCCAGGAGTATGTATGTAACAATCCGCAGGGATTGACAGAGAGAGAGAGAGAGAGAGAGAGAGAGAGAGAGAGAGAGAGAGAGAGAGAGAATATTGTAAGAAGGCAATATAGAGAAAGAGAAGAGATCTAGGAGAGAAGGGATCCTTGCAGAGAGTGCGGAGTTACCCACAAGATCTCTAGTTGCACAATAGGTTGCAGCAAAACTGTGTACTCTCTCAAGATATAATAAACACAGTTCTGTGGACGTAGCTTCTACCTTGGAAGTGAACCATGTAAAACTAGTGTGTTATGTGATTATTTCATGTGATTGTGCTTTACTTAGTTGATATATGTTATCTGTTACATGAATGTTGTATCTCCGTTAGTAAATGTCTGTATGTCCTCATTCAGTTACAGCATTATTGAAGGTTAAAGGTGGATTTACATGTAGCAAGCGTCTGCATATGAGTTTATCAGTGCTTGTTTCACACAGTACTAAGTCATTTTGTTAAAGTGTTTCTAGTATACTTATTCGTCCAGTTAAGTATAGTTGAGGTAGAGTGTGTTGAACTATGGAAGTTCAAGTCAGAGTGTTTACTATCTTGTTGAAAGTTAGCCAAGTCATTTCACCCAGTGAGATAGCCTTTGGATCGTGAGGGTCGCAGTGGGTCGTACTATAGAAGATATCGCGTTGACAGTAGGCAATATCGCACCTTCAGAGGAGCTGCGGTGTGAGACATCGCAAAGCATGGGTTAAGCGAAAGGGAGAGTTGCACACCGCCTGAGTCGCTGCGATGCGATAGGAGTCCTTCCCCTGTCAGAACCCGCGAGTAAGAGAGAACCGCGCGCTGCAGAGAGATCTCACTAGCTAAGAGAAACCGCGAGACCCAAGGATGCTACAGAACCTGGTTGAGGATGCCTGAGTCTTCGGCCAACCCATGAGATCGGCCAACCCATGAGATCACTTCGCGTGAGACTTCAGGCCATTTTGTGGTCTGTTGCCGAAAGGGCCAGTGAGCTAGGGGTATTGTTGGTATATGTATATTAGTAAACCCGGGTCTACCCAAATAAGACAACAAATGGTTTTGTTGTCGTCTTTGAACACATTACAGAGCTAATGTTCTGTTGGAATCCTACTAGAGACGAACTCAACCAGTGGCTTGCGTCTAAGGAGAAAGAGTTTGCAAAACAAGAGAAGAAGAGTCCTAGACTAAGTATAGAGGACTGGTTGTAAAAACATATCTACACAAACCTGCATACGATATTTTTTGCGACCTATGGAAATGAGCTGTATGACTGGTTATCAAAGCTGACTGATCAGAATATATTAAGAAAGAAAAGAAACATCGTGTGGACACCGGAGCTGATTCACACCGTGAAGAGCATAGACAATCCCATTACACGAGCAGTCGACTTCTAGCTTGCGAGTGTGCTAGAAGGATTTGTTACAGAGTTTGCAGTTGAACAGACAAAAAGCTTCAGCGAGGTTGAGTGGTACTTCTTCAAAGGATATCGTGGTAAGTACCTAAAATCTTTAAAATTGTCCATTAAGATGTTATTATATGAAAAAGGAGTAATGGATATAGTTTCAGACCAGTAAGCTAAGAAAGTGTGATGTCACAAGAGTTTGAGAGTGATTTTGATGATATTGGATGTACACGTAGTGGCAAGAAATATAAAGTAGATTTCAGCTCTTCCATATTTGAAAACAGTTTAGATAATACTAGATAGCAGAGTCATAGAAATACAGAAAGAACAGAAGGGGGTATCCCTTACCACCCTTATACCCCACAGAAAACAACCGGGACTCAGAACAATCTCGTAGGAACTCCATATAGTAGTTCACCCACAGCACATACTACCACTACCTCACCTACATCTACACCGCCAAGTGGTAGTAACACAACAAATCAGCATCCACCACGTAGAAATAGAATGGGGGATGACATGAAGTTACCTACCTTTAAGGGTACAAGGGAAGAAGACCCAGAGCAACACTGGTTTCTATGTGAAGCCGTGTGGACCATTAAAGGAATCCACAATGATAATATTAAACTTGTACAGTTGGTCACCACACTCAGGGAACGAGCCTTAACATGGTGTATGAAGTATACCTCAGCGATACCCAGAACACTTATACATGTCCGGACTGCCATGATTAAAGAATTTAAGAAGCCCAAGTTCGAATCGCAGTGTATCATAGAGCTCAAAGACATTAAACAGTTACCTACAGAGTCAGTATCGGACTTTGATCAGAAATTCAAAGCTCTCACAGACCAAGTTAGCTTTGAGTTTGAGCCGGAGCAGCATAAGGAATGGTTCATCGTAGCATTGCTCCCAGATATTAGACATCCACTGATGCAGCAAAGACTCTGTACGCAGGATGAAGCATTGGAGATGGCAATGAAACTGGAGGCATGACCTCTAGCTGAGACCAGTACAGGTATGACAAACCTGCAAAACCAGTTAGCAAATCTCACGTTACAGATGCATGAGATTAGAAAAGGAAAAGAGATTGCACAAGACATATGGTGTATCAAGTGTAAAGCACAAGGCCATACTAAAGATAATTGTCCAGTATTTGTTGAATACTTAGAAAGTGAGGCTCCTAACCCCTTAGCACAAACTCAAGGGCCATGGTGTGAACTATGCAAAATAAGAGGACATCCACCTTAGCAATGCCCTTTACTTCAGAAGTATATACAGACACCTAAGAACTTATATTGTACCTTCTGTAAGTCAGTAGGACACGAAGACCATACCTGCAGAGCCTACGATCTCATGGTCGATAGAAAACATGACTTGTACAGAGTCCAATCAGAGACACTAGGTCCAACAGCAGGACCATAGCATGAACCGGATCCTATAGTCTGTGGAGGAGGATTCAGAGGACGAGGCCGTGGAGGAAGCTTTGGCCGTGGTGAAGGATTTGGCCGTGGCCGTGGACCGATTACTTGTTACAACTATGGAGTTGTAGGACATTATGCTAGGGACTGTCAGAGCCCTACTACGACATGTAATTATTGCAAATCTTACGATCACGCTATAGAAGAATGTCCTACCTTGATAGCCAAGATCAGGGAACCTAAGCCAGCAGTACACCAGAACATTCAGCTTATCGCTGTTGAGTAGAAAGAGCCAGAACCAAGAGTCAACATTGTGACTCGCAGCGGTGCTTCCACTAGTGGGACACCACAAGATAGTGAAAATAACATAGGACTGGAGTGGGTGCGCAAAGCTACTAATAAATCAACACCACTCGACCTGCAGAAGAATAAAGAAACATTTTAGGAAGCTAAAACTTTCTTTAATGAACCTATACAATTAGGACCCCAGGTACATCCTCCTAGGGGCATACCACAGCAAACACCTTGTGGCCTTAGTCCTGTGGAGACATCGCAGGCTACCACATCAGGAATATGCGATGAGGATGAGTCAACAGGAAGTGTACAATCCTTCCTGTGGAGTTGCTTGAAACTCGTAAGAAATGAGAAAGCTATCAGAGAGCTTCAGTGCATCATAGATCAATATCCGCCATCTTCTTCTATGAGCAGTGCGCAGCATGCTATTCATAATATTATGGGCCATACAAGAACAGGAAGAGAGATGCGACTCATAGTACAAGTTGGAAATTTGAAATGGATGAGGTAATCCTAGACTTAGGATCAGAGGTAAATGTTTAGACTAAGCAGACATGGGAACAGATGGGTAGCCCCAAGTTAACCAGATCACCTATCCATCTGTGACTAGCCAATCAACAGAGGGTATCACCACTGGGTCGATTACCACAAGTGCCAGTTGACATTGACGGAGTTCATAGTTTTACAGACTTTGAAGTTATAGAAATCATTGGCGATAGTAGACCGTATCCAGCTCTACTAGGTATTGATTGGGTCGATAACATGATTGTTATCGATTTAAAGAAAATACAAATGACCTTTGATCCGGGTCATTGCACTGTTTGATCCTTTTCAGGTTCCTAGATATATTGAACCTATCCAAGCAGAGGATGAGGCACGTAATATGGAAATCCTCTATCAGATGACCGCCAATCAGAGCGACTACATCAACCCAACCACAGAAGGAAATATCAGTTGGTGATGCGACAGCTCATGCGCATCGGATTCATATGTTGGTCTAGAGAACTGGCATAACAGACTTTATGAAGTCTTAGCTCACAGTGTGCATATCTGACTAAGTCACTGCGATGGATCGGAGCAGAGCTTAAGGATATTCCATCGTTTGATGGCTTAGTAGATGTCAATGACTTCTTATACTAGTTTGAACAAGAAATTCCTCACGAGCAGAGGATGTCAGCGATTGACCTTGCAGTAAGAGCCACACCTGCAAGATGGTGGCATGCACACAATCAACATATCGCGTCATGGGACAACTTCAAGAGATTGACAGCGATCGGGTTTTCTAATGACAAAGAGTGTCTATAGAAGAAATATACAGGAGAAAGTGACCCCAGGTCACACATTTAGAGTTGTGAATAGAATTGGTCGGACGTTCCCGAGGATGAATGGGTTCACCGATTCATTCACATGTTAGATCAAATTCCAAAGAATTGGTACACTGAGACAGAGTTGCACAGAGGAACAACTACATGGCCACTTATGATAAACAGCTTTGAACTCACTTTCACTTTTGAATCTGAGTACCCAAGCATTAATAAGGATTTAGACGTTATAAAGATTAATATCTTTGAGGAATGTACCCTATCAGTGTCAGCTCAACCTGATTGGGCTGTTCAATTGGACCAGGCACTAGAGTGCTATAACTTTGCATCAGAACCAGAGGAGGAGGATGAGGATCCTCGCAACATCAACATCCCAGAGTCAGAAGGCACTTGTGATGTTGATGGACCAAAGCTAGAGACTCCAGCTATCACCGAGCCTATCAAGATTAAGAAGATCAACATTGGCACAGACACAGAACCAAAGTTTGCATCCATTGGAGACTATTGGAATGATGAAATGGTAGGACACATTGCAGATCTATTACATGACTATCAGGAATTATTCCCCACTAAGTTCACAGAAATGAAGGGAATAGTTGGAGACTTGGGAGTAATGAGGATACCATTGAAAGAGGATGCTAGACCAGTTAAGTAGCGTCCATACAGATTAAATCCTTGGCATAAAGAAAAAGTTAAGGATGAGATCGATAAGATGCTAGCAGCAGGCATCATTGAGCCAGTGGAAGAAAGCGAATGGGTTAGTCCCATGGTCGTGCAAGAGAAGAAAACCAAAGGAGAAATCAGAATTTGTGTCGATTTGCACAAACTCAACGATGCATCACTTCATGACTCATTTCCGACACCTTTTACTGATGAAGTTCTAGACAATGTGGGAGGGCAGGAGGACTACTCCTTCACCAATGGATTTTCAGGCTATCACTAGATCGGAATCCATCCAGAAGATTGATCTAAGACCACTTTTGTGACAGAATGGGGCTCATTCCAGTATACGGTAATTCCCTTTGGTCTTAAGAATGCACCAGCTATCTTTTCAAGAGTAGTAGTTGCTGTATTTAAAGAATACATCCATAAATTCTTAGAAGTCTATTTTGACGATTGGACAATATTTGGATTAATCGATAAACATATAGGTGATTTAAGACTGATGTTAGATAAATGTAGGCAATACCAGATTTCCCTAAACTTAAAAAAATGCATATTCTATGCGCCATTTGGTATTTTGTTGGGTCACATTGTATGTAGACAAGGCTTGATGGTAGATCCTGCAAAGATTTCCATCATTGTAAATCTTCCAGCACCCAACTTAGTCATGCAGTTGAGGATAGTGCTCGGTCATACCGGGTACTATAGAAAATTTATCAAAGGTTATGCAAAGATCACATCACCTATGGAAAAGCTGTTAAAGAAAGATGTAAAATTCCTATGGAATGAGGAATGCCAGAAAAGTCTAGACACCCATAAAGAGAAGATGGTTACAGCACCCATCTTAGTATTCCCAGACTAGACCAAGCCATTTCATGTACATCTGGATGCATCTGGCATCGCACTAGGGATCGTCTTAACCCATCCACGAGAAGGAGGTATCGATCACCCTATCGCATACTCAAGCAGAAAACTATCCACCACAGAAAAGAACTACACCACTACGGAAAGAGAAGGATTAGCCATGGTGTATGCTCTACAGAAATTCAGGCACTACTTGCTAAGTGCAGATGTCCAGTGTAGTTGAAAGGAGGTTACAGCACCCATCTTAGTATTCCCAGACTAGACCAAGCCATTTCATGTACATCTGGATGCATCTGGCATCGCACTAGGGATCGTCTTAACCCATCCACGAGAAGGAGGTATCGATCACCCTATCGCATACTCAAGCAGAAAACTATCCACCACAGAAAAGAACTACACCACTACGGAAAGAGAAGGATTAGCCATGGTGTATGCTCTACAGAAATTCAGGCACTACTTGCTAAGTGCAGATGTCCAGTGTAGTTGAAAGGAGGCATCGCACCAGTAGTTAGTCTACATCGGTAGGTAAAAAGCATTCGCATGAGGAGAGTTTTTCTGTTAAAAAAAAACTGTTAAGTTTGCTTTGCACAGGTGATGCGGTGTGACATCGCGGTAAGGCGATGATTCCCTGTGCCACGTAGACACTTTCGAAAAAACACAGAGGGCCAGTCAATTCACCTTCTGACAGGCAGTTAATGAAGAAATGATCGGTATACCTTACCATAGATTTGGCAACAGCATCATAAATTTTCCATATCTAGTAAATCTTCGATGAGACCGGCGCCTGCACACAGTTTTCGAGGGAAATTTGATCGGATTTCAGCATTTAATAAGGATCAGGATGATGGGTGTGGTCTCGTCCATGCAATTAATACAACCGACGGGTTCATCCTAAATGACCGTTGCGTCCGGGATTATAGCCTTCAGCATAAAAGCAGAGATCATTCATTCAGGACGGTTACTTTTGCAAGATCTGAGAGCTATAGAATAAGTTGTTAAGTTTTCCCTGTGCAGAGCTAATTTCATTATAGAGTGTTGTGATTTCCCTATTTCGCATCCATTGACAATCCAGAGTATTGCACCGAGTGGGTTCTGTCCGAGGAGGAACCTTTAGAAGACATTTTGAGACGATTCGAGCGTGGAGGCCTTGTGTCCTCTATGACGACACCACCCAAGGGTATGAAACCAGGTTCATCACAGGTCAGACAACTGCCAAGGATGAGGATTCAAGCTTAGACAGTAGACGAGTCCAGCCTAGAATAGCGAAAAAGGAAAAGGAGGAAAGTAAAAGTGAGAAACAGAAAGAGAAGGCCAACTCGGATGGTTGTGCGCGTGGAGTTTCCCATAAGATCTCTCGGAAGGAAAAAAAGGATCAAGAAACAGGCATCCGAGACGCAGAAAAACAAAAGGAAAAAGGAAAGGAATGAAGGTTCTCGGAATGGAATTCAAGGCCTGTATAGTTCGTACGAAAGGATCCAGACTGAATGAACTGTTTGAGAAAGCTGGAAGATACAGATTTTCCTTGTGATAAAAGTTCTAACCCAGATAAAGAGGAAAGGATATCTGTGGAAGGCTTCTCAAAAGCTTAAGATCCTTCAAAGAGCTGCTCATCCATGAAATGACCTATATACAACATAAAAGTATATCAGGTCTCGCAAGTGACGAGAGCAAGAGCATGACAATCAGGGAAGGAAAGATAAGAGGAACCAACGAACTAAGTTACAGAAACTATGGAGAAAGAAGTCACAGGACTTCGACAGAAACTTACGAATACTTCGCAGGAAGCCAAGGAAAAAGTACAGCAGGAGAAGCCTGCTGTTAGTGGCTCAAGGACGAGCCACAAGTAAGTGTTAGGGGACTGTTGGAGTAGGGTCCCGCAGCTACAGGAGAAGCTGCCATTTTGGCAGATAGACAGTTTTGGTGAAGATATAAGAGATAAGGTAAAGATACGATGTCGTAGCATGTTTCTAGCTGCATATCAGAGCCAGAAATTTTGACTATCAAGGCAGAGAAGTCAAAGAAGACAACAGTACCTGAGCGATCGAGAAGAGAGAGCTCACCCACTGCATTCAAGGCAGCGGCATAGACAGGAGGGCTCAGCTACCCTCATAAAGGAAAAGGGGCAATGAGGCCAAGGTATTGAAGATGAAGGACAGAAAAGGAAGCAGTGCCCAGTACCCACGATTAGCGTCGGGAAGCGTGGAAGACTGCAGAGAGCTGTGGTGTGACGGAAAGCAGCAGTTTGAGTACAGATAGACCGACTATCACAGTTAGGTTTTTTCGGGTTACTGTTGGGACAGGCCCATAGTGTTGTAATGGTGAGACCTTCGGGCCGCCTATAAAGGGATGTAAACTGTATTGTAAAAGGTTAGCTAGTTGGATAACCTGTATCCATTCAGACAGTTAGCCAGTCTAAGAGTCCAGTAATCTGTTAGCTCACAGTTATTTTGTATTGTAATAGAGTTGAGATCTGGTTCTGCTATTCAGTCCATAGTTACCTTACTGTAACCAGTAGCCGATTCCAGGAGTATGTATGTAACAATACACAGGGATTGACAGAGAGAGAGAGAGAGAGAGAGAGAGAGAATATTGTAAGAAGGCAATATAAAGAAAGAGAAGAGATCTAGGAGAGAAGGGCTCCTGGCAGAGAGTGCGGAGTTACCCAGAAGATCTCTAGCTGCACAATAGGTTGCAGCAGAACTATGTACTCTCTCAAGATATAATAAACACAGTTCTGTGGACATAGCTTCTACCCTAGAAGTGAACCACGTAAAACCAGTGTGTTATATGACTATTTCATGTGATTGTGCTTTACTTAGTTGATATCTGTTATCTTTTACATGAATGTTGTATCTCAGTTAGTAAATGTCTGTATGTCCTCATTCAGTTACAGCATTATTGAAGGTTAAAGGTGGATTTACATGTAGCAAGCGTCTGCATATGAGTTTATCAGTGCTTGTTTCACATAGTACTAAGTCATTCTGTTAAAGTGTTTCCAGTATACTTATTCGGCCAGTTAAGTATAGTTGAGGTAGAGTGTGTTGAACTGTGGAAGTTCGAGTCAGAGTGTTTACTATCTTGTTGAAAGTTAGCCAAGTCATTTCACCCAGTGAGATAGCCTTTGGACCGTGAGGGTCACAGTGGGCTGTACTATAGAAGATATCGCGTTGACAGTAGGCGATATCGCACCATCAGAGGAGCTGCGGTGTGAGACATCACAGAGCATGGGTTAAGTGGAAGGGAGAGTTGCGCACCGCCCGAGTCGCTGCGATGTGATAGGAGTCCTTCCCCTGTTAGAACCCACGAGTAAGAGAGAACTGCATGCCGTAGAGAGATATCGCTGGCTAAGAGAAACCGCGAGACCCCAGGATGCTACAGAACCTGGTTAAGGACACCTAAGTCTTCGGCCAACCCATAAGATCACATCGGGCGAGACTTCAAGCCGTTTTGTGGTCTGTTGCCGAAAGGGCTAGTGAGATAGGGGTATTCTTGGTATATGTATATTAGTAAACCTGGGTCTGCCCAGATAAGCCAACAGTGATAAAGATGCAAAGAGTAGTCACAATGTGATGCACAGGTTCTTACCTCTCGTCTTAGCACTCACAAACATCCAAATCATGCAAGAACATAAATACTAACTAAACTATCTCTAGAGAGCTGGGTATTAATTCATGAGTAATGCACCCCTGTTCATGTGTTATGGCAAATCATAGATAGTTGTTCTTATAACCAAACATATAAACATGAATAAAAGTATATATGATAAGATAGCTCATCAACAGTTAAAACTACCATTACTCATAGTGGAAAAAGACATCATAAGGGTACTGAAGAACATTCAGCCAAGATCATAGGTTCAAGAAATTAGAACACTCTTACAGCTAATGAGACAAGGCTAAAAACGAAATAGTTCACATTCAACATTTCTCATTTAATCACATTGACATATTCCACAGAGCACTTCCTCCAACAGGTAAAATTTGCAATCTCTGGTTGTAAAATGAAATAGTTCCTCTTACAAGCATTACGTAACAAGTTTTTTCCAGGGAAAAAGCCCCTTTTTAAGTTCTAACTTTCCAATATTTAAAATACAACAGCAGATCGTTTGGGCTGCCCCCAAACGTGTGACTGTCTAGTCCCTCGAACGTTTCAGATCCTTCTTTTCTGCGCAAACCCATGATCAGGTGAGTCACTGACGGACCTTTCAGGTCTGTGCCTTGGTAGCTACTGCTTTGTCTTCTATTCCAATTTTCCTCCTTGCAATCCTGCTAGTTTCAACTATACCTCTACCAAACGGTCCATCTCCCTTAGCACCGCAATAGTTTGACCAATCTCCGAAAACCACCTGCAATCAAACGATGTGCATCATTCATTGGAATTGCATTCAAACCATATCAGCTAAAATAGCTAAGCATTAAGAAGGCCATTTACTGCATTACTACCACAAGGATTAACAAACACTGGCACCACTACCTCGTCTAACTATGGGTTCAAAGGAAAACGCCCACAACAGGAAACGTGAACTTCATTGGAGGCTCAGAGAACTAACCTCGGCAAGGTATACCTATTCACAGCCGCAACGATGGAAAATAAGAGGTTAAGGACACTCGACCCACGGGCGGGAAAATTATTAATCGGACGTCAGAAGATATTGACATCGAAAGCCAATTGCTCCACACAGCCACAACGACGGGAAAGGAAAAGACTATGGATAAGCGACCTGCATTGGCGGCGAAGCGCTTTTCACTTTGGGTGGCTAATTGATTTGGGAGCCGCAATGGCGAAAGCAAAAAGGTTATAAACATGCGACTAGAGGGCCGACACACATCAGCGAGCGGAGCTCCTTACACATCGAGCGCTTAGTTGCTTTGGGAGCCGCAATGACGGAAGGGAAATGGACAGCAGCCACCGATTTAACATAGTATGATGCCTGATTAACAGAAAATTGATTGTTCGGACAGTTTTAAAATCAACAGTGGTCAAAATACATTTCACCTCCAAAACAACGGCCTTTCAGAGATCCATCAGCAAAACCAAACTCATAATCGGCGACCCAAACAATTTCAAACACACGCAACCTCCGAAAACAGGCCGAGAGTCAATCCTTTAAAATCATCCAACGTTAAAGCATGACCAAAAGGTACAAAGGATCCAATGATTAAAAACAACGCTAAATCATGAGGAGGGGCCCAAAATTTAAGAAATGTGGGGAGAACAGTTGCAGCTACAACACATTGATACCTACAAGAAATGTTCTACATATAAGGCCAGCTTGGAGTGAAAGGTTGAGAGGGAGAAGTGGTAACAACGTTGACTGACTTTCGGGCCAAATCGTCAACTCCATATAAACTACTCCATTTATAAAACTAAATCAATTATATGATAATTATTAAAAAAAATACAATATATAACCAATTAACATAATTTATATAATAAAATAATAAAAATAAAACAAAAAATATAAAAAAAAACCCCAAAAATATAAATGTTGTTGATCCCAAGAGTTTATACACTCGATGTTTGTACTTCATGTAGTCGATGTCAGGTAGAGATGTTGTTAATCAATCCAAGTATGCGTAAAGAGTCGATGTCGATACTCATTATGCTACTCCATGCAGTCGATCCCAGAGTTAATACAGGAGTCGATGCCTTCTTATGCAAGGAAATATTCGTTAGAATATTTTTATTGAGGGCGACTCTTAAAAACCTTGGTGCCATGAGTTTTATCTACGGGTGCCTAATTTAAATGGGGAACTTGCCTTTATACATATTATTTATACTGGTAACTTTCCTTACCATTTTTTATTGTTCAACCTCTTTCCTTATATATAAATTTCTTTGAGAAGGAGATAATCAGTCAGTTATAGGTCCCATTCTGCCTTGTTTCCTGGTTTCGCTTTCAAATGACATTCCTTGATGGGTAAATTCAGAAGGTAGGGAAACCAAGAGCCATTTGGTTCATGATAAAAAGGAAGTTATGCTACGAGGAATAGCCAGTCTCTTTACCAAGAGGGTACTAATAGACTGATTGCTCCGAGTGAACCATTGAACTAGAGGAATTGGGAGTACAACTAGAGGCCGGGGAGTACAGATGTTGAGGGAACTCATTGGGGCACGGGACATTACATGGAAGGAGTGAAAGAAACCTCCAATTAAATAGAATTAGAATATAGATCTGATATGTGTGGCTTACACCCAACTAGGAATGGGCTAGTAGTTTATAATAATTGGCTAGGAAGTCTACCCCATACTAATTGGCTTTACCCAGTATACCATACTACTAGAAGACCATCCATTACAACAAGTCTACCATACACATATGATTACTACTTGCTCCATAGTCTTTACCTAGTCCCACATCCCACCTCTATACCAGACATTACTACTTACCTGATTCATTGTTCGTTTAACCTAGTCCACTCAATAAAACAAAAAATATAAAAGAAAACCAAACCTTTTTTTATATAATAAAATAATTAAAATAAAACAAAAACAAAACAAATCTATATAACTTATATAAACAAATAATAAAAATAAACCAAAACCAAACAAATCAACATAATTTATGAAATAATATATCTATATCTATATCTATATATATATATATATATATATATATATATATATATAAAGAAACAAAAAAAATATATTTTCATGTGCAGCTCAACCCAACTAGTTTACCAAACAGCTATGCACCCGCCTCTGCAACAACGGCATTCATGGCCAATGGCCGATTTTCACCATCCTTCAATTCCGATTATTGCTCAACCTGCTAGTTCGTGTCAAATAGCCTATCCGTTGGCACCAAACATTGGAGGGTTTGGTGGGTTATGGATATGGATATTGGTAATACCCGTTGAGGATATTGGGATCGATATTAACCACTGTTGAGAGTTTACAATTTCTCTATTTAATTTCCACAGCTTCCATGATAAAACATCATTGGAGAGAACCTGGAGACTTTTGAAGAGCCAGGCCACGAATTCTGCACCTCTGGCGTCAACACCACCTTCTTTGCTTACAAAATCCCTGGTAAGTTTATAGATTTACTGTAAATTGATAAATTTTTAGTGAATTTTGGATAAAAACCCATGTGTTGTGTGGTCATAGCTGCGCCAATGTTTTTCCATGTTGTTGCTTACTACTTTTTGCACTAGCAGTCTTGTGCACCATCCTTCTTATTACCATGCAATTTTCTTTTTATTTTACATGAAATATGACTTATATGCCTATGACCATCCATTGTAGCAGAGGTATTCTCACAACTTTTTGAAGTTAGGAGGGTTTCCACCCAAAGCAGTGAGGAAATGTAGTCTCAAAATATTGGATACCTTTTCATAGGAAGTGTGGTCATAGGGTTTAAGGAAATGCAGTTTCAAGGGCTGAAATGTTCCTAAAAAAAATAGCCAATTTGAAAATCAACTTGGATTACCTTCTCCCATGTCCCAAAATGCCTTCGGTCAATAGGCTGGACCACTGCACTGAAGAAGAGCCCAAATTGTTGGCAGTATGTTCTGAGCATTGGTGTTCTCTTCCAGTCTAAACTGTAAAACATCCTCACATATTTCCTCAAGGAACGCTTGCTGAAACGAGATCATTTCTTTGCCCCATTCCAACTTCTCCTAAAAATAACTAGGCTCTCTCCTGCTTGATTTGAGATGCTCAACAACAACCATTCTCAAAGGTTGGGATCATTTTCTCAAGGGTACCAGGAATGTAGTCAATGAAAACAAAAACGGAATAGAACCATGGATATTTGGTGCAGACACTTGAAAAAATTTAGCAATTTCACTTTAAATGGCAGGTCTTCCCAAATGGCATATTCATTGGTGGATTCAAACTCTATTATTAAGTTGGATTGAATGACCAGACTCAACCTGGCAGGAGTTATACTCTGTCGATTTTAATTGTGGAAGGAAACTATACTACTGTGTACACAGCTAGGGTTTTCAGGAAGGAAAACTAGCTTGATACATCATCTTAATAGAGCTAAAATAAGTCTATACCAACACTACTCTAGAGGCATCGATGTTATGGTATTTTATTGCACTTGGCTGCCACAACGATTTGATAATTTCCCACTATTTCATCTAGTGAGTTCTATAGGTTCCATGAACAAATTCTATTCAACTCAATAGGCATTCAAGTCACCTACTAGGAAAAGAGGTAACATACAGATCTGAAAATCCTCTGTGAATTCTTCTTAGTTTAAATATGGCAGTCAATGGATTTTAACATAATTTGGCTGATCAATAGAAAAGGAAGGGCTTAACAGCAGTCTTGGTCACTGGATATTACAATGACAAATGATTAGTTTTTCATTGTAATATCTTGTTAACTTGACAGACTACAGTTATACTTTGGGGTCTATTTTTTGAAACTAAATGTACATTCTATCTCAAGATACTGGGAGGAACAGTTTTAACTTTTATTCAAAACATCTGATGGCTAAGCCATTCTCTTCATCTAAAATCCCAGTAAAGTTGTTGATAATTTAGCAATTTGCATTTTCAACTATTGATTTTTTTTTAGGTCGTATGTAAAAATTTTTGTATCAACTTAAATAGAGAAAAATATATAATTATATACTTAGGTCTGCATTTCAGGCAATGGTGGCATCAGAGATTCATCAACATACATATGAGAAATGTTATCACTACACCAATAAGTGGTTTGTCTATGTAGTGTCATGCAAGGTTAGTTAGTTGGCACCAAGAATGGGAAGATCAAATAGGTACTTAATTGATACTAGTAAACCAGAGAGAACCTATTCAATTATATTGTAACCAGACCTGCTTGATGTTTTATCTATAAAGGGAAACTAAGTTTGATGGTAGTTAACATTGTTGATCAGACTTGTCTGAAGCTACCTGATCACAGGTGGTTTCTTCGATGGTCACCCACTATGAGGTATTTTCATTGTTTATCCATTAACATGTGATATATTTACAAATAAGTAATGGTAATTTTATGGCCTTCCACAACCACTTGATATTGCTAATACCAGAATGATGGTCTAGGTGTATATGTTGTTGTCAGGTTTGAGAGAAAGGATATTGAAGAGACTAAATTTCTTAGGTCAGCTATTAATATGGTGATTTGCATAAATGGTTGGAACCTAGAAAGAATAGTGGAAGATCCGTGAGCAATTAGCCACAAGCATGCTGGAATTTGCATTGACATAAACTTGAATCAACATATGCCCAGCTTTCAAACTGTCATTTGTCAATATAAGAAGACATGCCATTCTCAGTGACTTTTTATGTTTATGTCGTTACCTTGTTTACTTACCATCAAACAATGGAATATCTAAGAGGTGAGATCAAGGCTACAATATATCTATGCTACCATCCAAGGCCATGAAAGAGAGGAATATTTTGGTAATATACTGAGCTGTGCAAGGAAAACCAATTCTATGAGGTAATGTTTTTATCAAGATCACCCTCCTTGGCCAAATCAATTAAAACAAGGGTTACTTAACGGATAATGCATTTATTGATTGAACGCTATGTTGTAGTTTTCCCATTCTTATGCGACAGTGCCTGCGCACAATGTCTCATGGATACAGTGGAAAAGTGAAGTGATTTGTTTATCCCCTGATTGGACAGCTGAGGGGCCTCAAATACTAGAAGTTTGTGTTGGTGTTGAATAAGAGAGCTATGCACCTCATCTCTAGATGATAGGAGAAATAAATAAGCTAGTTATGTGGGTTGAAGAAGACAATCTATGTTTCCTCATTGTGGGGATGGGAGCAAAGAAAGGTGAACATGTCTCAAGCTTGAGAGAATCTTCTCACATTTGTTTTAGACTGCAAACTTGGTGTTTTCACTGCTCTAAACCAACAATAATTTAATGGTTCCTAACCTTAGATTAGCTAGAACAACGATTATCCTAGCACTTATCTGCTCATATAGTTTCATTGCCTTGAATTCCAGCTGTCTTTCAAATTTTAACTAGAATATTTTTGATACCTGACAGTTTGTGTTTGCAAATAGTTGAACAAAAGTGTCTTTGCTATCATTGATGATGCATGGTTCCCAGATCATCTGTTTTTAGGAATAACTCTTTATTTCTTATTTAAGAATCTGAACTTTTCCATGTCTTTGAAAACCTGAAGCCATAGAACCTTCAGAAGGCTTCTGTCTGTAGAAAACTTGGAACTATTACAAAAGATAATCCTCATGTTTAAAACCTTTAACAAATGCAAGCAACTTCAATCCATATTTTAGATCAAGTATGTCCATTACCTAGCATACACCTCTTTTAAAGCTTGAATAAAGCGATTGAAACCTTTGTACAATGCACATGTTTTTATAATACCGAGCTATCCAATTTCCTCTTTTTCTTCCCGATCCATGTTGTGTCTTGAATCCTTTTCTTTGGTATTTTATATCCAATAAAGGAAACAAAGTCTGCTTTCCAGAACTCATAGCTATCACTTTCTCTATATAGGCAAGGCAAGGTGATAACAAATGCTCAAAAAACAATCCATGAATAGTAATGAGAATAAATTATTTCAACATCCACAGAGTTACAACTCTCTTGCTCAATGCTATAGTAATCCAAAGAAACATACAAATCACTTCCAACATACATGAGATAAATATGTACACATAAAAAAAAAACTTTGTGTGGAAATGGAACACTCAATTGGAGCTCCCTGCTCAAACTGCAGGGTGAGTAGCAAGACAAAGGCTAGGAAGGCACCCTTTGTCAACACGATCAAACCATGTAGCCATAGGTGATCCAATCCTTACTCCAATCCTTGCACCAAACATTGTTAGCTCCCTTTTCAAGAAGTCTTGTTTTAGTGGGTCTCAAAGGTACCCACACAGTAACAGGGACCTGGGAAGGTGCACTGAGGACTAATTAAACTAATGCAACCATTGTCAAAAAGTCCTCATACGTAATAGAGAGATTAACGAGTTGTTGATGAAGTTAACACCAAATAAGAATTCATTATAGTCTATCACCTACTTTAGGGAACATGAGCAAGGACGTATGGATTTGATAAAATGAGATAAATTTCTATTCTCATAGCCAGTCTCAACCCAAACGTGAACAAACCAAGGTGAATCCTAATAAAACTGCTTCAATTGACACAAGGATGTGCAAATCTTAAGCTGCATGACTTTGTGCTGATTACATTGTTTCCAATTGACATGTTCAATAGCAGGTTAAGTTTCTAGTTTTTGCTAATATCCCTAATTGATTCATATAAACAACATCAACAAGTAGGATGCATCACAACCTGTGCATTTTTCCATGAGTTCTCAACAAGACAACCATAGAGAAGGAAAAAGAAAAACTGAGTTGGCAAGTATTCGATGATGTATGTGCCCAGATATTCTCATCATTTCTTTGGATTTACATGTTTCTTTTTGAAAAAAAAATGTACAAATTTTATTGTAATGTTTTTTCTCCATCCTATAAATGCTACAGAGTAGGATTCCTGGGTTTTTTCCGCTTAGTGGGTTTAATTGACCAAAGTCTGTGGAATCACATTAATAACAATGTTTGTTTGATTGTTTTCTGTGCAATTTCTAAAGGCTATGGTCTATGTTATTAGCTATTGTAGGCGATTTAGATATTTAGTTGCAAGTATGTCTTGAAATAGTGGTTTCAGTCTTTCAGAAATGCCTGTGTTTGAAGAAGTGTGTCTTGTTCTTCTTCAACCTTGATTGTAATGTTGCATATATTACGAACCAAAGCCCACAAAATTATGCCCTTTAGGACCTACTATTCTAGTCAGTTAGGCTATGGTCTAGTAGCAGGCCAGATGGAATTTAGTCTTTGCCACAGCTAATTCAAGTTCAATTCTTGGTACATTCACACTAGGGAATCCCCAAAGCAACATGTCCAAGGATTTTTGTACTAGTCAAAATTTTAGTGCTTCTTGTAAAAAAAATATTGCATATTTTATCTTTCCAAGGTGTATTAGGCATATTTTGTAAAGGCTGGTTGATTTCATGTAATTCTGATGAAGTGATATTTTGAGGATATGTGGAAGATTTTTGTTAATTTTAGGGAGATTTAGTCCACGGAGAATCAATCCACATAATTCTTTATAGTTGTCCTTGCACTATAGGATGGACTTAAGTATTTGGGCTTCATATTAAAACGTAATTACTATTGAAAAGCTAATTGGACTTTGCTTGTTGGGAAGGTGGAAAAGAAGTTGAATCTATGGTGTAACAAATGCATTTCTAGGGATAGAAGATTGGTATTGGTGAAATCTATGCTCGAATCTATACCAATTTTATGGATTTCTCTTACATATGTTCATAAGGAAACTTTAGAGCAAATAAGAAAGATAAGCTTCATATTCTTATGGGTTGGTGGTAAGGATTTCCCTTAGGTTGTATGGTAGAAAATCTCTTTACCCAAAGACATGGGAGGATGGGGATTAAAGAATCCACATTGCTTTGCCAAAGCACTAGCAGCCAAAGGTATTCGGAGACGTATAAAAGGGGTGGGTCTATGGGAAAAAGTGATTACTCATAAACTCATAAAGCCTCTCATTGTAGAAGAAAGGATTTAGAAAAGGGACAAAATCATCAAAATGGGTCTTGTATGTGGAAAGATGCAGTTCAAGCCTAAAGTCTTGTTGGGGATTGGCTAGCCCATGTTAGCATTCTACTATGATCAATGATTACTTGTTGGGGATTGGCTAGCCCATGTTAGCATTATACTATGATCAATGATTACTTATTATATAGTAATCAAATGCTATCCTCCTTGAAAATTACATCAACATATTGTATCTAATTTTAGGGAACAAAAATCAATTAAAAATCACCAAATAAACTAAATTTAGCACAACATCCAATTTTCTCGAATTGTTTAAATTGATGGAGAACTCTTGCCACTAAATCTGGGATATCTCTTTGACTATCCATGAATTTATGATAATCTCCCTTTAACTATTTGACTGTATGCTATATGCTCTATTTTCAACTTTGAAAAAATATCTTCAAATCTGGGAATGATTCTCTATTTTATGAAAAAGCATTTAGACTCAAATTTTAATGACACTTGATTGTTGTTTGATCCATGAAGATATTGGATAAATCCCACTAAATCTAGAACTAGTGCTTGACTACTAATTTCATGGATTCAAATATTGTATTGTTTTCATCAAAATCAACTGTAAATAAGCTTCAATAATGAATTGATATGTTGCAGGCTAAGAAATAGTACAAACTGTTATAAAACTCAGATTTAGAGGAATATGTCTCCTCATGACTAGGTACTTGGCATTTGTTGTCAATGCTTGTGTTTTAATCAGCTGGTGATGACTACTATCTCTATCAATAGGATGCTCATGTTGTAAATCTACTTGAAATGCAATTGTTCACATCCAGATTTAATGCCTGGTTTGGAGGTATTTAAACTAATCCAAATCCTCTATTGAACAATCTGCCATCCTTAAATCTCTTTGCAACAACCCTTGATCTGGCATATTTGTCTGTCGAGTTTTGTTCTTTACTTGTTCCAAGCTTGTTTGCTTGATAAGAAAAACCTACTATGATCAAATTTAAGTAATACACCAACTCTATGACTTTCATATTCTCTATATCCTGATCAAAACTACCTTCGCAATTTTTTCATCATATGGAATTCAACCTGCTTTGGTAAATCAAAAGGAGTATGCAATGCATAAATTCACACCTCTTAATAGTAGACTGCTTTTCTGCTAACTAGTTTTTCTTAGTTAGTGGCCTTCACCCATAGATTACCTTCACCATTCTATCGTATAATAACATCATAGCTATCAATCACTTGAATTACCAATCCTGAAGGCAAAACTTCATTTTCTAGATGTTTGAGTGAACAGTAAGATCACTTTCTTATGCACTTCTCCAACCACATTTGCATCAAACCTTTGACCATCCATATCCCAAAATAACTAATGAACAACAATATCTTCCTTAGCTTATTTTAGGTAGGCAAGGAACAGTTTAATTGCTAATGTTGTAAAACAGAGCCCGATATGGGCTTAGGGGAGCTTTGGACCAGGGGCAAAGGATTTTGCTTCTTGATGCTCAAAGATGTTACTGGAAAACAACCAATTCACGAATTCAAGCAAAGTGAAAGGTGATATAAATGGGCTTAAAACATATAGAATACAGAATGTAGGTGAAGGTGATATTCCACAATAATCTATCTTAATGTTTTCAAGAAGTTCATTTTTGAAAACTGAAAGGCACCAGCAAATGAAAGTTTTGCAAGCCTCTGCAATGGTTCTACCAAATGAGTCACCCTGCTTCAATGCTCCACCTGGGTTTATTTTATGTTGGGAGGATGTAATTTCCATCAGGCTGCTCAATATAGCTTTTACTTGACAAAGATGCAAAAATATCTCAAATATAGTTTTGTCACTCTTCCTTCTACATTTCTTGCATTTCAAACCAACGCTTTCAATATCAGGAACTCCCATGTCTTGATTATTCCTCGAAATAGAAGAATACATCCATTTGGACATAAACATGCTTGTTACAGGATGAGCCAGAACTTGGGAAAGGGATTCAGAATACTAGAACTGTCTTAATTGCCTAAACGTTTCTTATACATCACTTCCAAGTTATATCCATCTTGATCTTTGGATAAAGAATTTTTCCCAAAAAGCAATAAGATTCTTAATCAACTCCACTCATAGAGAAAGGTTTCTGAAGCCTGATCAGGTTGAAAAGCCTTTTGAATCTTTGGAGACAACATAGTCATGATTATAAAAGTCAATGCCCTTGAGTTGACTTGAGATTGCAAAAGAAAGTTCAACACACTAGCCACATAGATTGCAATGACTGTCCATTGAGCTAAATTCAAACTTTTGGAGCTTGATTCAACAACTCGAAGGAACTTTTCAAAGATACAAATCACAAGAGGGATAAAATGTGGAGGTGTAAGATCTTCCTTTGAAATATGCTTAGAGAGACAGGAAAGTAGCTCATCCAGGTACTTGTATAGATTCTTTCCCACTGTAGATACCACATCACATAAGAAAGCAATAACAGCCGATCCCAACCAACCAAACATATCACTGGCCAAGCTATCTGGAGAGTATACTTCTCATCTTTCCTTGAGGAGAACCTGTGTACTATTATGAAAAAGTAAGAAAGAAAACCACACTCACACTTCCTCTTTATTTCTATCAAAGGAAGAGGTGCTTAACATTGCTTTGTATGCTAGAATATGGGAATCTTTTTGTATGTATTTCTTTGGAGAATACAATGTCAACTTCAATAATGGTTGTAAATATTTGTAAAGTTGTCCTATGCCAGATCCAGGACCCTCACATCCAGGAGCAGAGAAACGTAACCATCTAGTAGATTCTAGCAATAGAGACGAAATAGACTTTTGTTGGAAGGTGGATAAGAGCAATGGCTCTTCTTGGAGAAGCTTGAAGGCATCAAAAGAACACTTGAAAAATGCAATTGGTAATGTCCTCTGATGTAGAGCCAACACATCAAGCACCTTTGTATATAATGTGATTTCCTTGTCTTTGTAAACATCAACACAAGAAAATATATCCTTGGTACCCCATATCTCAGCCACAATTATTAAATCATTATCGTTCGAGTAGCATCTCCTTAAATCCTCATGACCTGTTGATTGCATGGGCAGACCCGGGTTTACTATAATCAACCAAAAACACCCCTAGCTCACTGTCCCTTTCGGCGACAGACCGCAAGGCGGCCTGAAGTCTCACCCGAAGTGAATCTAATGGGTTGGCCAAGGACTCAAGTGTCTTGGACCAGGTTCCGAGGCAATCCTACTGGTGGCGCGCAGCTCTCCTAGCTACGAGACCTCCTTCCTGCATCTGTGCATCGCGTGACCTCCTGCTCGCGTTGTGCATCTCTTCTAGCCGCGAGATGTTTCTTTTCACCACCGTGCGGTCCTTCTCTATGATGCGCACTTTCCCTGACTTGCGATATCTCCAGCCTTACCGCATCGCCGCGCATCGTGCGACACGCAGCTCCTGCTCAACGCGAAGTCCTCAACCTGCGGTATCACGTACCGCAGCCTCTCTGTCAGTGCGATATCACCTCTCTATGATATCCTACCTCCGTGGTTTAGCGCACTTAGCGTTGCTCGTGTCGACATGCAAGACTTAACATACAAAGCTTATTCAATACTGCAACCAATAGCTGTTTACGCAAACATAAATGAAACACATACAACATGCCAAAGGCTTTTAACTTGTGATTATCCTTCTGTGCTGTGGTGAACTGATTAATACATTCATCCATTAACTGCAAACAAAGTCCATGAAATAACTGAGCAATGCATAAGTAAACATAACACATAAACCAGTCGCATAACACAGATTTTAACGTGGTTCACCTCCAGGATGGAAGTTACGTCCACAGAACTGTGTTTTCTATTATAGCTCAAGGGGAAGGTAAAACATAGTTCTACTGCACCGCATATGCAGCTCAAGATCTTCTCTCTTAGATCTCTCTTCTCTCTATATTGCTCTCTTACAATATACTCTTCCCTCTCAGTTGATCCCTGCGGATCGTTACATGCATGCTTTATAAGCCAGCTACTGGTTTCAGTAAGATTGCTACAGCTAAGACCAAAACCAGAGCTCGGCTTTTACAACAGTCTACTTATCCTTATTGCCTATTTCATTCACGACTGTCTAACTGTCTATCCAACCAACTAGCTAACTAACTAACCCTTTACAATACAAAATTACATTCTTTTATGAGCAGCCCGAAGGTCCTGCTTTTACAACACTGTGGGAATGTCCCAACAGTAACCCAAACCCTAATTAGTGACAGTCGGTCCTCTCTTTCCTTGAGGTAACCGCTTCCCATCACACCACAGCTCTCTCTAGTCTTCCATGCTTCCCGGCACTGACCATGGGTACTATGCACCGCTTCTCTTTTCTGTCCTTCACCTTCAATGCTTGAGCCTCGTTGCTCCTTCTTCTTTATGAGGGTCACTGAGCCCTCCTGTCTTCTGCTGCTGCCTTCAATGCAGTGGTTGAGCTGTCTCTTCTCGGCCGCTCAGGTACCGTTGTCTTCTTGACTTTTCTATCTCAAGAGTCATGGTTTCCGACTCTGCTCTCCAGCTGGAAACGTGCTACGGCGTCATAGCTCTTGTCTTAACTCCTTTCCGCCAAAACTTATCATTCCGCCAAAACTAGCAGCTTATTTTGTAGCTGCGGGACCCTACTCCAACATGAGCAAACCCTAATATCAAGCTTCATGAGGAAACCCTAATCTTGGCACCTCCTTCTCCAAGTTAGTTATGATTAGCGAGTTGCATGAACAAGTGATGGAGTGATGATACAAATGACAAGAATGGTCTCTTATTTATTTTAGACCTCTAAATTATTTGTCCACTTTATGTGGAAATTGAACCCAGATGATAGATCAATTGCACTCACAAAATTACTAATCAAACATGCAAATTTACACACAAAGGTGACTGAAATTAGAGCATAACACTAATCTGTATTGAATAACTGTACAATATCAAACCTTGTGAAGTCATAAGCTACTGCAATAAATAATTACATGAGATATTTGAATGCATAAGGATGCCATTCGAAATAGTCAAAAGCAGGCTTACTAAATCTAGTCAAATCCCCCAGAGGTGCATAAAGTAGTTTCCAAATTTGCCTAGGAGCTCACGAATTGGCAAAGTCAAGTAGGCAAGCTAATAGGTGATGGAAAGACAACTCATACATGCTTTTATTATGAGAAAAGAATCGATGATGATGAGAGCAAAAAACAAGTTAACTGCACCTAGTCTTACTTTCCCTTTTGCCATAAAACTCAGTAAAGCAGGCAATAAAGCAGAAAAAGAAGACATGTGCTAGGGAGGATCTAGATTAAAGCAAATATGCTAAATATGGATTCCAGGAGGTTTCCCAAGCGCTCCATGACTCATTTTTAGCAATTTTGACTTCTAGGACATGTGGAAGACAACTTGCATAGAGTGGAATATTGGAAACTAGGAAAATAAGACAAAAATGGATTAATTAATGTCTAAGGTAGCTAACTATGGGTTGATTATTCTAACACTTTACATGTGGGTCCACTTAAAAACACTTACAATTAAAATTAGGATTTGGGCTGCCAACATGTAACTTTTAAATCAAATACATATTAAGTACCCACATGGTGCAGACCACTTATCCAAGGAAGCACTTAGTATGAAGGTTGGTCTTCTCTCCTTATCAGAACTCTGGGAAGGAGAAATTATTGAGGAAGGCTTGATATAGCTCTTTTAAGAGTTTTTTTTCAGTATTTGTGGCATGCTCATGTTTTTCCCTTTTCTAGTATGAGTCTCTTTATCACGTCCTCTTGTATTAGCTGGGGATGTATTCTTGTTTTGATTCTCCTGGGGTGTGTTTGTTCCACCCAAGAGGCCTCCTGGATAAGCTGTCTGGGCTCATTCTATTCTCCCTGTGGTAATTATTTTTTTGTCTTTCTTTGAGATTTTGAGTTTTGTGGGTGGGGAGCTGTTGGGTCGAGAGTTCGGTTGACAGATACTGCAAATGCAAATAATTTTTTTTGTTTTTTTATATATTTTTTGAGGTTGACAGTATTGATCCGTGACCTTGTGGACTGTATTTGTCTCACTCTGCCCTAAATGGGTCATAGCATCAACTGAATGGATATTTAGTTTTGACATTGAGGAATCATGCACATTGTTTCCCATGTTTCCCATAAGGTGTTCACTTAATTTTTCATGAGGGTTTATGGGTTGGTTTCTGAGTTTTATGGGCAAGTATAAAGTATGATGTTGTCTTTTCCTTAGTTGTAAAATGAATTATGGGAAATCCATGCCACCTGTGGACAATGAAAGGAAATGAACAGCCCCTGTACCTCATATCTGGGCAATTTTGGGCCCTATAACAACAAGTTACAACAATAATTAAGCCAATATGGGTATTGTTTTGAACATTATTGGGTGTGTTTCACCTTCTAGCAGCCTCGGAATTCAATTTGGTCCATTTTTGTGGATGTGAGGTAGTTATGGGCACAAGTTAGGACTATCCATGATGTCCTCCTAGAGCAGATAATGACAATATTTGAGGTATGGAAAAGCTAAGAGAAGAAATCTTGGCTGCGCTGAGTGGAGTTTGGACCTCAAGCCCCAAGCCATGAGGCAATAAGTGTAGTTGTTAAAAATTTAGTCCAGTTAGGTGCAGTTGTTTGTGGACAAAAAGGCCTAAAGAAATTAACTAAATTTGGTTTGAATCTCATCAAGTTGGGTGTAGAACCTCGATTAGGGATTTTGATTTTTGTGGGTGGAGAGCTGTTTGGGTCGACAACTGCTAGAAATGAAAATAGATTTTTTTGTTTTTTTATATATGTTTTGAGGTTGACAGTATTGATCCATGACCTTATGATCTGTATTTGTCTCACTCTGCCCTACAGCTACCTATCTATCTCTCTCTCAGGTATGTCCATTGTTTCGTTAGTGACTTGTCTCCTAAGAGACAAAGTGTGATTGTATTATATATCTGAGTATAGAAATTAAGGTCTAAACCACATTGTTTTCTTCTATTTTTCCATTTATAATATTTTTGCATGTGCTTGACTAATTTTGTTCCTACATATCCTAGGTAATTGCAATTGATGGATGTACATAGCGCTGATATGTAGTATTCCTGGCTTGGTTTGGAGAAAAAAGAGTAAACAGAGCTTTGTTAAGAGTAAGAGTTTAAATGATGTAGGTCAATAGTCTCTAGAAAAAATTCAAGTAGGCACAAGCATATTACATCAAGCAATGAAGGGGAATGATGTTGTAGCGGGAATACACAAGTCCAAACAACAAGAAAAATGGAAGCCAAAACTGAATACTTCTGATAAAGGTATGTCTCTGCAAATCCTTTTGATTTTCTATTTGTCTATAATATGCTGCACTTGTTATATTTTCATTCAAACTTTTGTTCTTTTATGTGTCCTACATTTCCATCAAGAGCGTAAATCATTATGCTTAATTCTTAAATCACTGGAGCTGCTTCTTCATTTTCCGTAACACTGTTAGAATGGTTTAATTTTGAACCTGTCCATGTTTATCCTTCTTTCAAAAATTCCTAGCTATGTTTTAAACTGTTTTTTTATTGGACTTAATAGATGGGAGTGTTATAAATTGCAATATTATTTTAGAATGTTGTGGTGCGAGAAATTGAATTGTGTTTACTGTATGTTGCTGTAGTGATTTCCAGCAGTATGTGTAGTACCATTATTTGTATTTAAGTTCCAGCAGTATGTGTATTAGTATTTGTATTTAAGTTCCAACATTGTGTGTAGTAGTATTTGTATCTAATTTAGGTTAAATATTTAATGTTCCCCCACCCCAAAGAGCAGTTTAGAAGAGTAAATAATGGAAAATTAAAATAGAGGACATCGACATGTAGAGGTAACTGATGGTTTGGTTTAAAAACTGTCAAATTCTATGTTTAATTTCCTCATTTTCCTTAATATTTTCCCAAACTACGTCGATCCTAGTGTTCCTGTCTTTTCTATATTGTTGAAGCAGCCAAACATCTAGATGAATATTGGTTGCATTCCTGATACTCATATTAAATGGTGGGAACATGATCAAAATTATCATAGGAACTTCAAGAAAGCTTGAGCAAATGTTAATTTTGATCAATCTTAACAGAAAACAATTGTGGTGGGGATTATTCCAGTAAAGGCATTCCTAATACTTGATAATAATAGGAATAGTTGTGCTGGGTTTTCTTTCCTCATCTTAAAGTGAGTGTGGGTTTGGTGTTTTATTGGGTAACTCCCCATGGATCAATCAAAAACAAAATTTACTCATAAAATTTAACAAAATGAATTAAACTGTGTTGTTGAATCTAAACTTTGGATCTACACCATCTGATGCAATGCATTGAATTGATGCCCCTGCTTATGATAGAGTAGGATGGGTACACATGTGTTAGAGAAATTGGAATAAAACTTCATTTTTGTTGAAAGGTGGTAGGACCAAGTGTTAATGCAAAAATTGGTGGTGTCAGCATGAAAGGGTCCAACATGAGCAAATCATCAATTACTAAACCCATGTGTGGAATAAGTGTTAGAGGTGCCTCTCTTGTCATTGAAATTTTAGATTGAGGAGGGACAATTGTAAGAGATGGAGGATGGGAGACAAGGGTTGCAGAACTTTCATTGTATTCAAAAGCATTATATGAAAAAGACTGATTTGTTGCTTCAAATATTTGGAATAGATCATTTTCACTTGCTTCAACTCTTTACCTCTAGGAGGAGATTATCAGTAGGTCTTGTGGTGAAATCCAAAAATCTCATATCTTTTGAAAACTCGGTCCCTGATGTTCCTTATCAACAAAAGTATAAGAGGATCCCAAGAAATAACATAAATAAAAGTTGAATTCATCAAATATACAATGCATGAATTAACTGCTCCTGAGTATCTGTAAATACAGAAATTGCTTGTTTATATGGATTAATTACATGCTCTAGGTTTCTAGAGGCTTCTCGATAATATCTTGAGAATATTCTACGAACATATAATCCACTGCAACTTCAGCCTTGGGTTCAAGAACATTTCCACCGCTAATGTTGCCAACGAATGCAATATAGTCATGGATTTGGTGTGGATAATTCCTTAAAATTCCATTGACGATTAAAACCAGAGTTTCTATGGTGATATAATCCTTTTCCATCTCAAGGAATTGAAGAATTCGATCAACAATACCGTTGACATCACACTACTATAATGCAATTTTTCCAACTGCTTGGATAGACTCTGTTGTAATGGACAAATCAACATTTGCAACATATTCTCTTCCCACAATATCATATGTATTGCTCTCATTTTCCATGACTCTAAGCATCTTATGTTTCAATTTATTCACAAATAAGGGTCACTACAGTGATAGTAAAAATGCTTATAGTTTGATAAAAGTGGGATTCGAGCAGATGTAGATGGCTGAAGATTGCAGATGTAGATGGTTGAAGACTGTAAATGAATTTTTTGAGCCTCTCAAACTCACCAAAGTGAGTAATTCTTTTGGTACTGGTACATATTTTATCTTGAAAATGGGATGCTGATACCATACAAATGCAACATGTTGAATAAGGATGGACAGATCTTACATGGCATGTGTTGAATAACATTTCATGGACTTAAACTTTGTATGTGTAAATGGAATTCCACAAATAATTTTCTAACAAAATGAAGAAAGGAAACTATTGCCACTGAATCTTGAGAGTTTTTATAACTCCCCCTAGATCAATCAAAACCAAATTTAAAAATAAAATAAAAAATTGTTTTGCCGAATTTTGTGTCGTATTTGCTCTTTTTTTTTGTGAAACTACTTGGTAGGTTTTGAACAAGTCTTCATGAACCTTGAACTTTGTACTTGTAAATATAACTCCACATCAAAATACGAGACCCGGGTCTTAGTGAGGCTCTTATATTCCATTGAAGAAGCAATGCATCCCACGTGGGGAGTCAGAGTGGAAGGCGTAAACATGCCATAGGGCCTGAAGGGAATTGGAACTTAAAACTAATTTGTAATCAGATAATCAGGGCAGCGCACGTTCACATTACAATCAAGAAGGATGGAGACGTGCTTTATTACCCTTACGAAGAAATAGTTTCTTGGAGGCAGTTCAAATGGGGAATATGAACCTCATCATGATTTTCTCTATCCTTTGCTTCATCATAAATGTGCTTTTTATGGTCAAGTAAATTCCTTCATTTTGAAAGTCATAAATATTGATAAGAATATACCTTTATGTAATTGTACGTTATATGAACATTGTAGAATACTAGTCTCTCCAACCTTTTCGATAGGTTTAGTCAATATCAAAATCTTACTAGAATCTAAATTTTAGTGTAGTCTTATTTTAGCTGACCATACATTCTAAGGAAAGTTCAGTTCTTATCAATGGTTATTTCTCTCTGTGAACTGTTGTCCAATCATCATGGAAGTTGTTTTAGATCCTGTACATCTCAACACAGAGCTGATATATATTTTGTTTTACCTAATAGTTTGCAAGTTTTTCCAGTTTAATTTATGCTTAACCAGTTGTCCCGCCTTTCAAATAACTGGTATCATCACCTAGAATCCAAATATACAACCCTTTAAAGGTTTCTCTAAAGATGCAATGTTGTAGGAGCAGGGTATTTCTCTTTATATTTGCAACATGACTCTTTAATTATTGAATCCACTATTAGGTTCCCTTATAGCCAAGGAATAATGATTCACAAAGCATAACTCCTCCATACAAAATGGTACCTTTGAAACAATAAATGATTCAACGCTAAATACTTGCAATACTTGCAATTCCCCAAGTGAAAACACTTGCAATTCCTTGAATTCTAGGTCTAGAGATCATTCTTTCAAGACATTATGGTGCATAGGGAGTCAAGTCTCTAATTTTGCAAATGGCAATCGTCGAGTCTCCATTAGCAATAAGTTTCTGAATCTACCTGGCTCTTAGAATTTTTATCACTTGATTTAAATCTAATGCTTCTGTGTTATTATAGGTGGTCACTGTTGACCACCAATCATAAGTCAATTCCCACTGTCACTTAGGATTGTAAACAAACATCCCCCTCCCTCCCTTCTACAGGCTGAAACCTGAGGACATATATTTGATTTTTCATGTACTGTTGCTATTTTTTTGAAAGCAGCCACACTCGACGTCTCATCTATAATTTTCCCTTTTGACAGTGTTCAAGTTACTGAAATGAATGTAAGCACACAATTTAATTAGATTTTGGCTCTCATTAATTGTATTGGAAATTTGTTTAAATTAGGTGGCAAGTTTCTATTAAGATGGGATAGTGGTAAATTGATCTATATATCACCTTTATTTGTTTATCATATTTTACAGTAGAAGTCAAAGAGTATTCTTATTCTAATCAAAGGAATGTTTTTGTAACTACAACCTTTTTGTCTTTATTTATAGTGTCTTGAATGCCATTCTATTATTGGATTCTTAGCTTATGAGTTGAGTAACTAGCCAAGTGAAGGGCACCCATGACATGTGACTATTATAAAATCTAGCTTGATGGGAAAGGCTGAAGCCAAATTGCAGCGCTGGTGGGTAGGATTGGTCTTGGAAGGAGTCAGATATTGAGAAAGTCCATGACCAGAGGATTTGAGCCAAAGAAAGGCTCCCCTTAATAAATTGTCATAGTATGGGTGCGCAATTTTGGTTGTTGTATGAGAGTTGCAAATTCAAAATAATCATAGTGTAGGATGCACACTGTAGGGATTAACTTTAGAGCCAATCAAAGTGGTGACTTAGATATGTATTGCGGATGTTTTAAAATTTTACTTGCATAGATGCAGTGTAGTGACATGGGTGCATTGTTCCAATATTCGGTTGTGCTAAGTTGCTAACATACTGTCATGCTCCCTTGGCATGTGCACTTTCATTGTGGAAACACAACATAACATAATGTGGATGAGCTAGCATGGATGGACAGGTTAACAATTCATTAAATGGAGGAGTCCAATGGCGACAGTGGCTTGTCTTCCTTTTTTCCTTGTTTAAAATGAATAGTTGCAATTGTGAGAAATGTAATTACAAGTAAAATTCATGTATCATAAACATAATCCTGAGGAAAATATCATTTTTGAAGCATTTATAAATAATTTTTTCCTGGTTTTTTGCTATAATAAAGGATGCATTGATGAGTTAAACTTATTATATGTTTTCTTGATATCTGATACATCCCTATTCACATGTTATTTATCAGTGTTAGGAAAATTTTTAATTATAGTTTATATCCACTAAAAATGGCAATTCATGGTATGAGCTGTGTATTTTTAATAGGAGGAATGCGAAGATGAGGAGATTTCAGTTACTCCAGAATTTGGTCTTTATGGAAGGAATACTTTCTTGTTGCCTCAACTAACCTTTTCAACAAACCAAGTTAGGTTTGAGATACTCAAACATAACTTATATTTTGACGAGGGTCATACTTTTCAGTGGAGCTTATCTGACATAGAATACTTAAAGAACCAATCAAAGGGGCAACTTAGATATGTATTGTGGATGTTTTAATATTTTACTTGCATAGATGTAGTGTAGTGACATGGGTGCATTGTTCCAATATTCGGTTTTGCTAAGTTTCTAACATACTGTCATGTTCCCTTGGCATGTGCACTTTCATTGTGGACACACAACATAACATAATGTGGAAGAGCTAGCATGGATGGACAGGTTAACAATTCATCAAACGCAGGAGTCCAATGGCGACAGTGGATTGTATTCCTTTTTTCCTTGTTTAAAATGAAGAGCTGCAATTGTGAGAAATGTAATTGCAAGTAAAATTCTTGTATCATAAACATAATCCCGAGGAAAATATCGTTTTTGAAGCATTTATAAATACGCTTTTCTTGGTTTTTTGCTATAATAAAGGATGCATTGATGAGTAAAACTTATTATATGTTTTCTTGATATCTGATACATCCCTGTTCACATGTTATTTATCAGTGTTAGGAAAGTTTTTAATTTAGTTTATACCCACTAAAAATGGCAATTCATGGTATGAGATATGTATTTTTAATAGGAGGAATGCGAAGATGAGGAGATTTCAGTTACTCCAGAATTTGGTCTTTATGGAAGGAATACTTTCTTGTTGCCTCATCTAACCTTTTTAGCAGACTGGGTCAGGTTTGAGATACTCAAACATAACTTATATTTTGACGAGGGTCATACTTTTCAGTGGAGCTTATCTGACATAGAATACTTAAAGAGCCAATCAAAGTGTCGACTTAGATATGTATTGCAGATGTTTTAATATTTTACTTCCATAGATGCAGTGTAGTGACATGGGTGCATTGTTCCAATATTCGGTTTTGTTAAGTTTCTAACATACTATCATGCTCCCTTGGCATGTGCACTTTCATTCTGGACACACAACATAAAATAATGTGGACAAGCTAGCATGGATGGACATGTTAACAATTCATTGAATGGAGGAGTCCAATGGCGACAATGGATTGTCTTCCTTTTTTCCTTGTTTAAAATGAAGAGCTGCAATTGTGAGAAATGTAATTGCAAGTAAAATTCATGTATCATAAACGTAATCCTGAGGAAAATATCATTTTTGAATCATTTATAAATATGTTTTTCCTAGTTTTTTGCTATAATAAAGGATGCATTGATGAGTTAAACTTATTATATGTTTTCTTGATATCCGATACATCCTTGTTCACATGTTATTTATCAGTGTTAAGAAATTTTTTAATTATATTTTATATCCACTAAAAATGGCAATTCATGGTATGAGCTGTGTATTTTTAATAGGAGGAATGCGAAGATGAGGAGATTTCAGTTACTCTAGAATTTGGTCTTTATGGAAGGAATACTTTCTTGTTGCCTCAGCTAACCTTTTCAGTAGACTCGGTTAGGTTTGAGATACTCAAACATAACTTATATTTTGACGAGGGTCATACTTTTTATTGGAGCTTATCTGACATGGAATACTTAAAGGTATTCTGGCTTTCCCAAGTGAGTAAAATTCTGGTCATTTTGTTGTCTTTAGGTACCAATTATTGGAATCTTTAGGTACCAATTATTGGCATCTTCATATCGTGTGCTTCTGTGTGTTTGTTGATATGAAGTTCCTCAGCAAAATAAGTATATGTTTGAAATTTGAATGCCTCGACTTGAAATGGGATTTTCTTTTGGTGATATTTAATTCTGCTTTAAACAACTTACCAATTTACAGACTTGCAATAGACAAGAGGGAAAGTTTTGTTTTTGATGCAGTGATGGCATTGTGCTTTGAAATCCTTTCAGGAAGGACTCTTCTTTGGACTATGAGAATGATAGTGATGAAGAATGGGAAGAGGTACTCATCACTAAAAATCTCTTTGGTAAGAGTATTTGTAGTATTTTTATTAACTTTCTTACTTTGTTAAAAATTTCAGGAAGATCCTGGGGAAAGCCTTTCTAACTGTGAAAAGGATGATGAGGAAGAAAAGAATGAGGTTGACACAGATAAGTTTAAATATGAGGAAGATGATTACAGTGATGGGTTTTTTTGTAACAGATGGATATCTTTTTGAAGATGAGGTAAATTCTAAAGAAAAAAGTTGTTTGATGGGGTTCTTTATGGAGTACATAAAAATCGTTTGATGTTATTTTAGTGTTTCCTGTTGCAATGTCCAAGTTTTATTTGGGGTAATTGAAGGTTCATCCCCTTGTTTTAATGTTTCTTGTTGCAATGTCCTAGTTTTATTGGGTGTAATTGAAGGTTCATTCCCTTGTATCGTTGCTGGAATTTACCTCAAAATCAGGGTTATTATAGAAGTATATAAGTTGAAATCAATCATTTAATCACTTAGGGGATGTATATAGTTGAAGATATTTATTGGCCCTGATGACTATTAGTAATCCGTCGAATTGCGCATCTAATGGAGTTACAAGAAGGGATCCTGACGGAGAAGTTGCTATAAATGGTTGTTATATTAACCTTTTATTATTATCTTCTACAACCTCCCTATGGGCTATAACCTGTTCCTCTTTTACCACACTTACATCATTTCCATCTCCTTCAAAACTTTATTTAAAATCTATAGCAATCTTAATGTTGTTCTCCTTTTACTTATAGCCTCAATGGGGTTGCTTCTTCCTTCCCCTAATCCACACATTCATAAACAAGAAAAGTGTTCATTAAACTCTTATCCTCATGGGTATGTCCTCCAGGGACTCTACATGCTTAGATGCACAATAGTTGATTGCTGCATTATCATCCTTTTCCAACTCTAGTAGAACATCAAATACCTACTACTTGTCATTTTCTCTCAACTCCCTTGCATGGATATTTAGATTCACCTCCTCTTCGTAGAAGGTTTCCTCAATATCTTCTCTTTTGCCACATCAATGTTGTAATATGTAGAACATTCAATGTACATAGATCCAACTTTAGGATATTCATCAAACACTTTAAAACGCATTTAAGATGTATTTTGATGATGATGATCCACTTGATCGATAACCTATAATTTTTTTCTACTTTGTATATTCCATTGGAATTCCTATGCATAATCTTATTTATGTAAAATGTTTTAATGACATTGACTGATAAAACTACATTTCATGGTTTATATGTATAATTTATATTCATTTTTTTTGTATTTTTAATATAGTACTATGTTATAGTTGTAAAAAAACTCTCTTTTTATCCGTATTTTATTTATGTGATTGCTATATTTTTAATTATATATAAGTTTACGAGAGTTCCTTAAAAAGTTTAAAGCACATGCTTCCCTTTATTTCATTATTTCAATAAGCTAAAATACATGTTTATCTTTATTTCATTGTTTCAATAATTTACACAATACAATGAAAAAGCATTACAATTTTTCTTGTGCTAATTTTATTTATTTCATTGTTTCAATAATTTACACAATACAATAAAAAGCATTACATTTTTCTTATGCTAATTTTAGTTACAGGGAAAATTGTACATAACTCTTAGGAATTAGTTTATCATAAATACTAGTTACTGGTAAGTTGTAATAGTAATAATTATGTAGTTTGTAGATTCCTATCTATCATAAATTTGTTTGAATGTCATCATTGTCAAGCAATAAAAACTTCTTAAAGGGTGCTAGCTCAATCGTAGAGCGCCTACCTAATTATAGGTAGGAGGTTGGTGGTTCGAGTCCTCCATGCCCTATCATGAATTTGTGACTACAAAAATGACTAAATTCGCATATATACGACTATTAGTAGCTAATTTCCCGTATCTTAGTCGTATTTAGCTTAGTCATTAATATGTTAACATCTAGTAGTTTATTTAGTCGTATATTTGGTCATTGATTGTTGCAATCAGTGACTAAATCAGTGACTAAATCAATGACTAAATCCGTGACTAAATCTGTGACTAAATCAATGACTAAATCATTAACTATCAATGACTAAAACAATAACTAAATCATTGACTATCAAGGACTAAATCATTGTCTATCAATGACTACTAAGTCAATCTATTAATGACTAGTAAAATACGACTAGCTATAAGATAGTGGAAATTAGTTACTATTAGTCACCGACTCAAAAATAGTCGTTTATAGCCTGATTTTAGTCATTTTTTCAGTCATTAATTTCTCATTTTGTACTAGTGCTAATTCCAGCAGTAATGATGCCAAATCCGTTGGAAATCCTACTCTTCTAACAGTTGGATCGGATATTTATGTGCGTCACTTCAACAAGCGCCGCCAACTAACTGTTTTTACTACCTGCATTTATTACTGATTTGACCAACCCATAGCACTGCAGCTGTCACAGGTGATCTTTGTCCATTACTACTAACTCCTATCCTTGTGTAGCCTCGTCCCCTAGGCTCGCCTTGCTGTTAGCTAAAGAATTTTTTTTTTCCACAACGTCTCAAGTAGTGCACAGCTTTGCCCTCATCCTATAGGGCTTTAAGCGACTCACATTGACGAGTGTCGGCAATACCGCACCATATAATTGTTGTAACTGAACTAAACCTCCAGAAGTAATGGAATGAACAAGATACAGTCCTAACCAGTGCATATGTAACGTACTTGGATGCTTCATGAACTTGGTGTTGTATAACAACACCAAATCTCCTTCCATAGACTATTTTTTCTTAATGTGGCGATCATGCCACGCCGTCGATCCTTCACAACCCGCTGGTGGAATCCTGCAATAAAATGGTCTTCTTCAAGCTGGAACAACTATGAAATGTGCACTTCTAATGCTTATGCATCATCCATGCCCGTCGCCACAGTGATGTGCAAACTAGGAACAATGTATTCCATAGGCATGACCACCTCTTGCCTATACACCGGCTTAAATGGTGTATGTCCTGTTAGTCATTTGCAAGTGGTGCGATAGGCCCATAACACTGCTAGAATTTTTAAGTCCCAGTCATTGCGATTAGCATTACATACCTTTGTCAGCATTGTTTCCAAAATTTTGTTAAACGCTTCGACAGTCCCATTCGCCTGCAGATGGTATGGTGTGATCCTCTTATGTTGCACCTGCAACTCCTCATTTATCACTCTCATAGTACAGTTGATAAAGTGAATTCCACTCATCAAGATCCAAGGACACCCAAACCGTGTCACAATGTTTTCAAATATTAACCTCATTGTTGTCGCAGTGGTACAATCCACAACTGGTGCATCTTCTACCCAGCTAGTTAGATAGTCAGTTGCAGTAATGATATATCATGCCCTAGTCCTCTTCCCCAGTGGATTAATAGGACCCAAAACATCCATGACCCATTTATCGAAAGGTTGGAGAGTCACCTACGGCACCACATCCCGCCACGATGGTTTACCGACATGCTAGAAGATGTCACAACTCTTCGCATAGTCTGCGACATCATTATGCAACGTAGGCCACCATTTCCTAGTGCGTAACACCTTTCAAGAAATAGCCCTTCCTCCATAGTGACCTCCCACGACTCCTGCATGTGCCTCTTCTAGAATAGGTCCCTGCTCATTCGGTAGGATACATCATTGCAAGATTTCACCTGGTCTAAGCTTATATAACTGCCCAACAATCAGTCGGAAATCAGAGGCCTTTACTACTAGCTACTTCTTGTGGCTATTCGACATGTCCTCTGTGGTGACACCAGTGGCCAAGAATTGAATGATCAGGGGAATAGTGAGCATCCGCAATGTTGACACAGAACAATTGCACATCCAGTAGTCCGTCATCAATATTGGTCGGTTCTTCACTAGTCTTAATGCGAGACAAGTAATCAGAGCCAGCATTCAACCATTCTAGTTTCACAACTATTTCAAAGTCAAATTCCTGGAACATAAGCAGCCACCGACAGATTCCCCCCTCCCCCCCAACATAGGCTTATTGAACAAGTATTGCAAAGTAGAATGATCAGTGAACATCTTGAAATGTCCATCCAACAAATATTGCCTAAACTTTTGCAAGGCATAAACCATTGCCAAGCCTTCTCTTTCAGTCGTTGTGTAATTTTGTTCAGCAAATGACAACTTTCTACTGGCATATGCAATTGGGTGATCTAGGTCGCCCACACTTGGTTTCACAAGAACAACCCCTAGCGCAAAAAATGAGGTGTCGACGTGCACATGGAACTCCTTATTCCAATCAGGAAAAACTCGTATGGGCTCAGAGGCCATCTTGGCCTTCAATGAGTCAAAACTGCCTTGACATTCATGAGCCCACTCATATGCAGCGTAATTTTTTAGTAGCTTCTCCATAGGGGTAGTAATCGCAGTGTATCCTTTGATAAACTTGTGATAGTAGCCTGTATGCCCCAGTGTTTCCCGAAGCATCTTCACATTCGTCAACGGCCTGGTAGACATTATTCCCAATGAAGGATGGTTAGCTTGGAATAATAAGAGATTAGGGAACTGACACATAACCTCCATATTGGACCATTTTTTAGTCACATAATCACTAATAAACTTAGGCGATGATATCCATAGTGCAACGCTTCTAGGGGTGGGGTCTGGCCACTGACCAATTGAACTTATGTCGAATGGGTTAGGGTCCCAATTTAAGAAGTCGTTCCATTTTGAACAATTTTGGTTGGAGAATCCAGACTTCGAATAAAAGATCAAATCGTGGTGGGGAGAATTGTGGGAAGGTCAGGAGCATAGTGTGTACAATTTCCAGCAAAATCTGAAGGGTCTAAAAGCTAAGATCAAAAAATGGAATAGAGAGGAGTTTGGGAATATCTTCTTAGAGAAGAAACAACTAGAATTCCATATCCAGGAGATCCAAACAATTGGAACAAATGAAGGATATTCTCTGGCCCTGAAAGAGGAGGAGCGAATTTTGGAAGCTAAGTTAGAAGAAAGAGAGAAACAAGAGGAAATTTTGTGGCATCAAAAGTCTAGAATTCGATGGCTCAAAGAAGGAGAGAAAAACACAAAGTTTTTTCACCATTCAATCATCCAGAACAAATTTCAAAACAAGATCTTTGCACTAAAAAATGCAAGGGGGGAAAGGGTGGAGATGAGGGAAGATATTGAAGCTAGATTAAACTCCTACTTCTCAAATACTTTAAGAGACCCTAGGATGGATTGTTTGGATGATATAGAAGTTATTACCAGAGTCATCCTCACTCTTGTCTCAAATGAAAAAAAATCAGCTACTGATGAAAGCCATCACTCTAAAATAGGTGCAAGAAGTTATTTTTCAAATGAAGGAAGGGACCTCCCTAGGCCCAGAAGGTTTTTCAGCCAATTTGTTCCGTCACTTCTGGGAGATGGTCAAGATCAATGTTTGGAGAATAGTGAAGGAATCCAGGATTTCTAGTCAAAATCTGCCAGCGTTGAATGCCACCTTTATAACCTTAATCCCCAAATGCGAAGGATCGGATACCCCGGACAAATTTAGGTCTATAAGTCTATGCAATGTCATTTACAAAATTATACCTAAATTCATAGCTAATTGACTGAAGCCTATTATGCCAGCTCTTATATCCCCGGATCAGTCGGGTTTTGTGGAGGGAAGACAAATTTCGAATGGGATTATTCTGGTACACAAAATTTTTCATTCTCTCAAAACAAAAATAAAACACCCAAATATGATGGTAAAATTGGATATTGCAAAAGCTTATGACAAATTAAATTAGCAATTTATTAGGAAAATGCTTGCAACTTTTGGTTTTAGAAGGGAAATGGATTAACTGGGTTATGAATCTGGTTTCTTCAACTTTTTTTTCTATATTTGTGAATAAGGTACCCTCATGAGTAATAAAACCCTCAAGAAGACTTAGACAAGGGGTTCCCATGTCATTGTTTCTTTTCATTCTCATGGCTGAAGGGTTGGGGAGATCTATTGCAAACCTATGATAAAGCAATACCATAAGACGATTAAGGGCAACCACAGGAGGGGAGAAACAAACCCAGCAGTATATTGTTGATGACACAATCCTAATGGGTCATCCCTCCATTCAAGAGGATGGTATTTTTAAACAATATCTGTAACATTTGGAAGAGCTTTGGGTTTAGAGGTGAATGAACAAAAATCATAAGGTTTCTTCTTCAATACCCCCAAGGTTACTTGGCATAATATCTGTCGAATCCTAGAGTTTCAAGAAATCTCCCTTCCGTCCAAATACCTTGGCACCTCTCTAATCAATTCCATCACCAAAAAGGGATCCTGGACTAATCTGCTTGACAATATGAAGAAGCACCTGGTGAATTGGATGTTGAGACCGTTAAACCTTCCTTGTCAACTGATTCTGGTAAAATATTCTTTACACGCAATGTTGACTTATTTGTTTTCTTCAATGATGGCTCCAAAATCCATTCTTAAGGATATTCAGAATATGCAAAGAAATTTTTTGTGGAGAGGATCCTAGGAACCTAAAAAATGGGCCTTGGTTAAATGGGACATAGTTTTTTCTCCCAAATATTAAGGTGGGTTGGGGATTCAGGACACGAAGAAGGCAGGCATAGTGGCCGGGGAGAAACTATGGTGGTGTTGGGTAACTCACACCTAGGAAACCTGGGCCAAATTATTGCATGCAAAATATGCGGGAGGATGGGACTATCAATATCTTATCTGGTTCTCTACAAATAAACTAGGGTCGCACATTTGGCACACTGCCTGGGAAGGGAGAATTTTTTTTCAGGATCATAGTTTTTGCGAGGTTTAGAATGGTCATATGGCTAGGGTTTGGGGGGATTCATTGCAACAACTCCCACCTCTTGGGAGGGGAGGGGATTTCCAGTCCATCCAGGAGGAGTGTAGTGTTAGAGGCATTTCCAGGGTTAAGGATCTCTGGGGGGACGAAGAAACCATTGACTCTCATCACTCTAGGGTGCCTAGAATTTGGTTGGATCGGTTAGGTCCGAGGCAAGAAGTTGAGTGCTTAGAAGAGGAACTAGCAAATCGAAGCATCCAATGACATGAGGGTAATGACAAAACTCAGTGGGGTTACTCTCAGAAAGGGTATTTTTCTTTGAAAGAAGCCTACAACATTTTGATACGAATCGACATGGACCAAGATGACTGTAACACCCCGGTTTTGACCCCGTTTGCATTAAATGTAAATGATGTATATATTGTAATTAATCATGGTGTGGAGATAAAGGAAAAAATCCCCACATTGGATTACCTTTTTTATGTTTCGGCAATTAAATCGATTGTTGGCCACTTTTCTTAACTCAAGTGACCCAGGTTTTGCGTAGCCTATCAAACCAAAAAACACCCGAGATACCGGCCTGACAGAGCAAGCCCCGTTGGCAATGCCCGCAGAGTAGGTGCAGTCTCACCTGAGATATCTCCCGCGGAAACAAGCTGTCCTGAGGGAGAATAAATAACCCATGCTGTCAAAGCTAGGTTACAAGTGTGATGACTAGCGCCATCATCAAACCCTATATACCTTTCAGAAGACATCTGCAACAACCAGCAGATAATATAAAAAACAAAACTGACAAATTAATGTACATAAAAATACATACAATAAAAATACAAGAAAAAGTGCTAAGCCTAAGCATAGTACTTCTTCAGGTAGAGCCCATTTCTAGGCTTAGGCAGCTTGTTCCCATCAAAATCAACTAACTCATATGCTCCCTTACTCAATACTTTCGACACGACATAAGGTCCTAACCACATGGCCTTGAATTTTCCTGCCCCCAGGGGTTCTTTGTCTTGGTCCCAAAGCAAGACAAGTTCCCCCTCAGACAAAACTCGAGGTTTGACCAATTTATCATACTGAGTTTTGACCCTATTTTTATGAGCTTGATTAGCAGTCAGTGCATCTCGACGCTGTTCATCAAGGTGTTCTAAATGTACCATTCATTCCTCAAGCTTAGTCGTATCAGGTAACACATGAATGGCTATCTTTAGAGACGGGATTTCACACTCAATAGGAGTAACTGCTTCCATTCCATGAACGAGTTGGAAAGGGGAGAAAACCGTAGCAATTTTTACGTTGGTTTGGTAGGCCCAAAGAGCAGGATATAGCATGATGTGTCGGTTAGAGTGGGCTGCATCAATTGTACGTTTAAGGATAGTTTTTAATTTTTTGTTGACAGCCTCAACCTGACCGTTTTCCTATCGATAGTACGAAGATGAATGTTCTTGTATGAATCTGAGCATAGTAGTCAGTTCCATCATCATGTTATTTTGAAAATGACTGCCATGGTCAGTGACAATTACTTTGGGTATACCAAACCGTGTGATAATCTGATTGAACACAAAGAAAGCTGTTGTTTCCCCATCGGCTTTAAAAGTAGGCATTACCTCTGCCCATTTTGTAAAATAGTCAACAGTGACAATGATGTATTTATGCCCCCCAGCCGAGGCTGGGTTGCATGTCACGTAATCAATCCCCCATTTCATGAAGGGTCCTACCGAGACAACGGGAAATAAAAGAGTAGGATGTGATCGTATTTTCTTGGTGTAAAGCTGACATGGATGATAGCGCTTCACTGCTTCCACACAATCTTTAAAGATCATGAGCCAAAAATAACTGGCACGCAATATCTTCTGGGCCGTTGCTAACCCAGATAAATGACCCCCACACGCTCTGCTATGGGAATCATTCAGGACAATCTCCGCTTCCTCATGGTTAAGGCAACGACGCAAGACGGAATCTACCCCAAGTCGATATAAGGTATCTCCTATAATGAGGTAGTTCTTCGCATGAAGGCGTAATTTACGTCGTTCTTCCCTTGAGGAAGCTGTAGGGTACTTCAAAGTCTGGAGATATATAAGAATATCTTCATACCAAGCATCAGAGGTGGATATCAAGAAGATGTGCTCATCTGGGAATAAGTCATCTTCAACCACTACATCTTCTTCAGTAGGAAATTTTGCTATAAGTTCAAGAAAAACTAAGGACTTCTTAGACTTAGCAAACTAGAAATCCAATTCAAACTCTTGGAGAATGACTATCCATTTGTTAAATTTTCCCCCAACAATCCGTCGGGATAAAACATATTGGAATGGATTCACATCCGCCACTACAGTGGTGGTCCTCAGTAAAATGTAGTGACGTAACCTCTGCACAGCATAAACAGCTGCTAAGGCTAATTTCTCAACGTGGGAGTATCTAATTTCAGGTCCGGCCAAAGCACAGCTAAGATAATAAACGACATGCTCTACAATCTTATCGTCCTCTTGGACTAGTACTACCCCAATGGTCAACTCCGATGCAGCCAGATATAATATAAAATCCCTAGAATAATCTGGTGGACGTAATAAGGGTGCCGACAACAAAGCTTTTTTCAATGCCTCGAAAGCAAGTTGTGCGGTTTCATCCCATACAAATGGGGTGTCCTGTTTGAGCAGGCGCATGAAACCTTTAGTAATCTTGGCATAGTTAACAATAAAACGTCGAAGAAAATTAGACTTTCCTTGCAGGCTTTGAATTTTCCTGAGGGAACGAGGAGGAGGCAGATTTACAATGGCCTCAACTTTCAAAGGATCCACTTGGATGCCTCTACTAGAGATAATGACCCCGAGTAATCTTCCTGACTCGACGCAGAATACACACTTGTGGGGATTCAAGCGGATTTTAAAATGTCTGCATCTCTCAAATATTAACCGTAAATGATCTAGATGTTGAATCCTCTTACGAGAATGTGTGGGTAGATCATCAAGGTATGGTTCGACAATGGCTTTAATGTCATGGAAAGCAAATTTCATAGCCCGTTGAAAGGTTGCCCTAGCATTTTTCAATCCAAAGGGCATTTTCTTGTACACGAAGGTACCCCAAGGACAAATGAAAGCAGTTTTATGTTGGTATTCCAGTTTTATTTGAATTTGATTGTATCCGGAGAAACCATCCATAAATGAAAACACCTCACTTCCCGCACAGGAATCTATGATCTGTTCTATAAATGGTGTGGGATAGTTGTCCTTAGGATAGGCTTTATTGAGGTCTCTAAAGTCTGTACAGACGTGAATAGTCCCTTGCTTCTTATCAACAGGAACAGGGTTGGATACCCATTCAGTCAAAGCTATGGGATAGATAAAACCAGCCTTCAACAGCTTTTCAACTTCTGCCTTCACAGCCGTCGCTTTGCGCGGGTTAACAGGTCTTAAATTTTGTCGAACTGGCTTGGGATCAGGATATGTTCGGATTTCATGTTCAACAATCGATGGATCTATGCCTGGCATCTCCTCATATGACCAGGCAAAGATATCACGGAATTCCTTAAAAAGGGCAGTATAGATGGAAATCTCTTCAAGAGAGCAATTTGAACCTATATATATGTTTTCCACGACATCAGGGTTCACAGAGATGTTAATAGGTATAGTGGTGGAAATATTTTCCATATTCCCCTCGGCAAACATTCCTTCCCTAGGTAATGGATTGATAGGTATATCAACATCTTCTGACAGTCTCAAACGAAACTCTTGATTTTCTATTCTACTTAGTTCTGGAAGAAAATAGGATCGATGATGAAGATCCTCACAAATATTACCATGTCCACTCATGGCTTCCAGAATGGCTTCATCAGAAGGTAAAACCATGTCTAAACAATCTATAGAGTGCGAATAGTTTTCCGCCCATGTGGGCAAATAGAATTCTTCCAGATCATCCGAGACTGTTAGAGGATCTGGAATGGGATCAACAGTGGCTTGAGTGATAGCTTGATAAGCTACCTCCACTGCCGATAAGGGCACTTCCAGTTCATGAGGGGTTGGGAGAACCCAAGGATCAGTCCTATCGACAACCGTAGCTATGGACTTCCCCACACTAGTAGAACCGATATAATTAACTGGGGCTGGAAGATCAAATGTGCCCATCAATGATGTGTACATTCTATCCCCCAAGCTCTGTGCGCAGGTTTGACCTAATCAACCAATGGCACAGTGGAATCATTAGACTCTAAATGACCTTTTCGGGTAAAATCAAGTTGATTGATAGTAACCAACTTGCCATCATGTGGAAAAACCACTACATGAAAAATGGCCGACGCAATAGTGGACATCGCATAAGCCCAGTTCCTTCCCAGAAGCAGATTGTAGTCCAAAGGAGCATCAATCACTTCTACTTCAATAAACACTGCTTTTCCTGCCAACTTAATTTCAAAAGCCGGTAGGATACCATGTGGATGGAAGGATCTTCCATCAAAAGTAGTAAGCAAAGTGTTTGATGGGACCAGCTCTGGGGATCCAAGAGCTTTCCAATAGGCCAAGGACATAACACATGTAGAAGCACCCTCATCAAGAACTACCCTTCCAATGGTCTTACCACCATGGACAACATCTATTGATAAGGCTACATGGTAAGGTAGGCGAATTTTAACATCAGATAAATGAAATTTCGCCATGAGACTCGATGAGTCCATGTTGCCTAAAGCTGTTAAGAGGGCATCTCGTTGAGCGGGACAACTCTGTAACACCTCTAAAGCTGACATTGCACACTGGGTTTGAGCTAAATATTCAACCATTAAGTAGTTTGAAGAAACCCTAGCGTTAGGGTTATGCAAAGTCTTCTTGAAGACACCTTTCGGTATCTTCGGCATAGTTTCAGCAGGTTTCTCTATTGTGAGAGGGTTAGAAGTTTCACCTACAGCTTTACCCTTCTCAAGAGTATCTTTCTCATAATTTGTATTCCTTGTCTACAACAAAGTCGAAGATCAAACCATGTTGATATAGTTTGGGTCAGGGGAATTTTGAGTGCCCCCTGCTACATTAGAAGCTGAAGCTGAGTTCTGTCCTTGGGGAAAAGGATCCTTCAGGACAGCCGGTTGTTGAACTTTAAGCAACTTCTGGGCTTGATCCATAAGGGGACAAAGGTGAGTAAGGTGGTCCTCGTGGCATAACTTACATGGTAACTTGACCTTCTTCTTTTCTTTCTTTCCCCCATCAACATTGTTCGCGGGCTTTTTATTATTTTGATTTCCCTCTCCCTTCTTTCCTTTCTTTTTCTTCCCGCCGGGCTGCTGATTTCCCTTTTGAGAGGTTTGTGCAAAGAAATTTGCACTCTAGGGGGGGGGGGTAGCCTTTGCTGCCTCCATCGTAGACTACTTGACAGACAACTGATGAAGTTGCTTAGCCAAATATTCTACGGTGGGAGAGTTAACGGACCCAACCACACCATCGGCATGGGGTCCAGGCTTAGGCTTCTCCGCATCGTGCGTAGGCCTCAGTGCCTCAAGGATAATCTCATACAAGATCCCAGATTGTGAATAAATCAAATCCAATTGCTGGGCCTTGAGAATGGCTTCTTCTTCATTTGTCACCCCTGAGGTGGATACGTCCTTAGATATGTAGGGCAACAGGGATTTAAGGAACCACTCTAAAAGGAACTAGGGAGAAATAGTGGCTTTTATAAGGATCTTTCACCTCCTCCACTCTTGGATGTGATCCGAGACGTGGGTAGCCTTATTCTGCCTAAAAGTAGACAACAAGTCTGTTCCAAAATCATATCAGACCAACAGCTAAAAGTGGCTAAGAAATGCACTAGCCAAGTCCCAGAAACTACTAAAAGCAGCAAAAGGCAATTCAATATACCATTTTGTCATGGTACTTGTTAAGGTTCTTTGGAACAGCCTCAACCTAACTGAATCTTCATTCAGTGAATTCGAAGAACACCATAAATGGAATGTGGTGGCATGAGCCCCAGGATCTTCACCAACTTTGCCTTCGAACTTAGGGATGTCCGATGGCAATTTGGTGGGAACAGGTGGCCACAAGGGGTCATGCCTCACCGGGTCATTCATCAATTTTGACAAATCTGGCAAGTTTAAAGTTGCCAGGAATGGAAGTTTGGGTCGAACCGAGGTAGTAAATATGCCAGCCTGGGGATTAGAGGGACCTGCCCCCGAATGCCCATGGGTAAAAGTGGGGTTGCCCCCTACCACCGGTTGCAAAGTGGGTAGATTACTCTGAAACAGATTCCATCCATAAGCCATAGGATTGTGTGTGGGAGGTGCAGTATAAGAAGTTTAGGCCGTCCCCATAGAAATAGGGGTCTAAAAGACAGGAGTCAGTATCCCTCCGCTGAACAACAAAAAGGGAGAGCTCATAAACGGAACCGAAATCGGATTTTGGAAATTTTGCCGATAAGAAGTATGGTTCCCAAACTGCACTCTTACATAGGAAGGTGATGGGCCTATGTATGGAGAGGATGGGGGAATGTGCCCCCCATTCCAAGGGAATCCTTGGAAAAATGCCGAGGATCCTACTGGACCGCTCTGGGTAGTATATGGAAAGGAAGACGGAATAGTAGGTATACTGGGGATCCCAGTAACCATGTCACCAGAAGTACCTGCTAGGTTTGTGTGAACCGATGGTTGAACCACTCAGCTCACTGGAGTCAAAGGTGTAGAAGGTATACTAGATCTAGGGGCACTTACCGGGGGAGGTAGTACCCCTTCAACTGGAACGGCTGAGGTGAACACAAAAGGACTTTCTTCTGTAGAAGACATAATCCTACCCACAGGGACACCTAACACAGGTGAATCAAAAGGTCTAACCTAAACGATCATAGGATCGTTTAAACCAGTCAAGGGGGTGTTAAAATTCCTTGCAAACTCATCAGTCTGCAAGTCTTCTATCTCAACTATATCAAGATCAAAACGGTTAGCTATAAGTTCTGGTTCACCTAGAACTTCACTTATCCCTACCGGTTCAAATGAACCGTCTGTGTCCAATCTCCGCCTTTGGGGTGGAGGTGGAGGCTCCAATGTGACGAGAGGAGGAAGGTTTCTCAACATTCTTGACCTTCTAATAGGTTGGTCCTCCATGGTTGAAAATTTGACAAATCACACCCTAAGGCCAACTAAACACAGGCAAAACCGCAGAGCATACACTATAAAAATCCTAAAGCCTCAAACAATCAAACAAGGGTGAAAGATGTACTTTCCCGAAGAAAGATGATGAATGATTACTTGGCATCCTTGAAGTGGTTCTTAGACACAAGTGGAGGAATCACCCAACTGCCCTCCTACACTTACAACAAGGGTTACCTTCCAAGCCCGTTCAAGGTGAACCAGAAATAGCCTTCTGGTTTACCTAGGTATGAACCCTAAATGTCAAGAGACTAAAGGCTACCTTAGCTATACCAACAGTTTGGGGGGATAGTCGCAAGCTTGACTCGTATGCATGGGCAGGGTAGCTGATCCCGAAACTCTATCTAGGACAGAATCCCCATATGCGTAAAAGTCCTGATTTACGTTTTGACAAGGAATCGGAGGGTTGTCTCCTCAGTCCATGCCTCCACGCGGCCTCGTGCTTGACTCCTGTTTGAGAGGAGATTCCCAGATACAATCGATAAAGTTAAGGATTTACCTAAAGAAATGTCCACTACGTCTGAATTTTAAAACTTATGGGAAGTTTACACTTCCTATCCCACAAGTCTAGCCTAAGCTAGTAGGTGAAAGGCCCCTAAAAACAAAAAATTACTAGTAAATTTTAATTATTGCGTTCAATTTAAAGGGTTGTTTCTTACTCAGAAGGAAATGGAGTGATGTACTTATGGTGTTTTTGACTCGATAAGAAATAAATAAAAGTAAAGGTGTATTTTTCAAAGCAAATTATCACTATTAAATAAGACTTCTTTTTTTTGTAAATATTCATTGATGAACTAATGCACACGATAAAAGAAACTAAGCCTATATTTTTTGTAGTTTTTGAGATTATATTTTAAAACTGAAATGAAAACTACTTATGCAAAATCTTAACAATGTTTTTCTTTTCACTTTTTAAAATGGCTCAAACTCTACCATGCACATAAAATGCACAAAACTTGAGTATACTTGGATCTAACCAACTGTATAAACAACAAACTGAAGTAAAACAGGCTAAAAGAACCAAGAATCGGCCAACAAAGGGAGACTAGGAACCCTAGCTGGGGAGCACACAATGACAAAAGATCACTGTAAACTCATAAAGGTAAGTGACAAACCAACCATCATCAAAATATAGACTGGAAAAACAATGCCCAAGACCCTGATCACTGATCCGGACAGAGATACTTCAACCTATAACCCAACAGGCCAAGCTACTTCAGCATGCAAACATAAGACAATCCAAACAAAAGAAACCCAAGGGCTTTCAAAAAAGCACAAAGTGTGGTCACCAAAGGTCTTCAGACAAACAACACAGTATTCATAAAGAAAGCCAACTAACAAACATGAATTACACAAAGAGAGGGACAAGCAAACCCAATCCTAAAAAATCCCTATTTCTAGGATTGTACACGAATGTGTATAAGGGAAACTCGCGTACTGTACGCAACTATCCAAGAGAGCAACCTGCGTATGCAAACCTCTATACGCGACTGTGCAGAAGAGAAACCCGCGTACAGGTACAAAAGTTTTCTCAAAAAATAAGGAAAATCCACAAGACTTTCAAACACTGTGATAACTATGAACCAGGATAAAAGACCACACACAAACTTCAAAGCAAAGACTGGTCAGGGGTGACAGAAACAACCTACAGCAGTCTGGGCTCCCCAGTGGAGTCACCAGTTCTGTTGTACAGGAATAAACACCTTATAACCGAAGGTCTGGGGTTACCAACATACTCATGAAACTTGTAGGCAATTGACTCTAGAGTGCAGTAAAGGAAACCTCACCCGATACACGACGGTTGATCCTAGCTTGTCCTCTTTCACTCTGCTTCTCCTCCAAAGCCTTCAGGGATGCTTCTCCTTCACCTGTCAAAAGTCAATCCTCCAAATACAAGATGATACATATATATAAACAGGTTAGATAAATCATATACAGAGTGTTGAAAGATAAATATTTATCAAACCACAATATATGAGAGACATTCAAAACACATATGGAAGAAGGATTCTCTTTATTAACAATAATGAAAGAGTTCAGATTAAAACCCAACGCCTGAGACAAGGACTCCTCTGCAACCAAAGGATTTCGAGTTCCACTGCTCCAAAGACTTCTGCATAAACTCCACCAGCATAAATTTGCTCTCCAAATGTATATGATTAACACCCTCCCCAAGGCCTGTATTTATACTTGGTGAAATAAGGCAATTTCGAAGGTTGAGGAGGTTGAGACAGTTAAGGTGATTAAGGTTAAGTGCTTAACTAATCTCAAGTAATCACGAGTTTTTATTTTAAATGTCAAAGAAATGTGTACGCGGGTATCAATGCTGGCAACTTGTGTATGACACGCGAGTTGCTTTAAGGGTAACCCATGTACAAATCTGTACGCGAGATGCAATAACCGACACTCGCGTACAACACGCGAGTTGCATATAAGAAGAGTCACGTACATGACTTGACATATTTAAAAGGTGAAAATAACCAGCTAGATGGATGATAAATGTAGTTCTTAATAAGCCCATCTATAGTGTTTTGGGAAACCCTCAATCCATAAATGTCCTTTTGTGTGCCAACATAGCAAATGTCGTCACTCAGACGAAGAGGTGCCATTCAGGTGGATAACAATGGGTAACTACCAGAACCATGTTTCCTCGATTTTTTGAGGGATTATAGTCCCTTGGCGCACAGCCAAGGAGCTCAACCAAGTTGCGAGGATGGAGTTATTTCTGGCGAACTGTAGTGCACACCGCACATATATTTTATTAACTACTAATGGTGTGACATAGATTTGGCCTTAGTACTTTAAACATAATTGAATATAAGAGAAAGCTAGCCGATGGGCGCAACATAACAGACGCGCAACAACGCTTGCGCCGTAAACATAAAATAATACTCAAAAGCAGTGCACAATAACCTGTTCATGCAGTCAAACTTATATTAAAAGTACAGCATTCGTTCATCCATGACAGGACTTGCGTCATAAACATAAGCATAAACATAATCATAAACAACCACACACATTCAATCATCAGCACATAGGAAAGTTCATGTGGAAAACCATCCGGGAAAAACCACAAGGCGCTCTTCATCTGGCATGAGAGATATATGGTGCTTTCATCCTGCATTTGACTTCAGACTGTCTTAGATCTATCTTTTTGCTTATATTCTCTCTTGCTCTCATGCTATCTGTCTTATTTATCCTAACTACTGCTACCATCTACTGATCCGCACATGGCCTGGATCAATCTCTCTAGCATCTGCACCTCTCTAGTATAGCTTCTCTCCTACTGCACTACCTTCGACTGCATCCTATAGACTTCCGACTAATATACCATTTGGATCTCACACATTTTTCCTCTTAACCCTTCAAACATAATATAAAAGAAATCTAAACAACAACCTCCAAAGCCACTAAAAATCCAACCTTCTAACTATTGAATCCCTCCTATTTATACTATTTTACGTGACCAAGCAGGGTCGACTGCATATAGGCAGTCCATTAACTATCATCATCAGCCACCCCTTAGGCTACAGCTATGGCGATCATGAATTGACACGAGTCACTAAAGACCTTTCTTACTATTGAGACTCATTTTGTTATCATTTTTGACATTAAAATAACACATTTAAATGCATATTTTATTATCTTTCATGTATTTTATGTCATGCAGATCGTTATTTAGCATGAGATAAGAACGAATTTGATGTTTACGCAACTCTAGTTATTAACATTATTTTTACAACTTTATTGACTTAAATTTCTATTATTTAAATCATATTTGATATATTAATTGATTTACATATTTGTTTGTGGATTTCATAATATTTTTGGGCTAAATTTATAAACAAAATGAATTCAGCTTACCATTCAGCCCAATCTATGCAATCGGTGTCCAACTCATCACACAGCTCGTTGTCCAGCTTTCCATCCAGATCGCTAATCAGTTTGTGCGATGTCCATAATCGATCTCAAGTATTAAACATTGAAGCAATCTACAAATTGTTTTGTTGACCACGTGCCCAGGTGATAACATGATTAGCAGTTTAAAAGGATCTTCGGTGCGTTGATTTTTCCCAACACCAAGCTGCTCACTTCCCACACATTTAAAGAAGGCACACTCTTATTCTAGAATCGTTTGTGGCCTCTTCCAAACTCTCCACCAGTCTGTGCATTTAAAACGATGAACGACCCGTGTTCTAGAAGATCGCCCTCACACTACTCTTGTTTGCCACCACGTCACCAGTTCGTGTGCCACATATGAAGTTTGATCACACTAGTGAAGGACCTGTGTTTTGGAAGACCCATCGTGTACATTTCCTGTGCCAAACACCACTCCACTAGCCACGGGAAAGGAGGAGTAGATACACCACCACGATGCCCTGCTGATGCTGAAGATGCCACGATCACACTGAAGGAGGTAGATGCTCATGCATTGGCCTGTGAACAATTATTTTCTTTTATGATTGACTAAATTTAGAAGAGAAGTCAACCACTAAAGGGTTGACTTGCTCAATCTCTTGAAAACAGTGTGTATATAAACACCTACACGCAGAGAGATAGGGGATTGATCAATCCATTAGGTAGATAGTTAGTTTGTTTTGAGAGAAGAAGATTGTAACTATGTTCCCTCTTTTTAATAGAAGCTCTACACCTTACTGTTTATGACTGTGTGTGAAATAATTAGCCAATAATTACCCATGGTTGCTGAGAGGGCCCCTCAACAATTCATGGTTTCTATTTTCGTATGAGTTTTTGTTATCTCTTCATCACAGATAAGTAGTTTTGTTTTTAATTTGTTTATATTTGTTTCTCTGTTCTCTGTAGCATGTATTTTTCGTAGTTAATATAATTCACACTGTGTTGTTAATGTAGTTCTCATTTATAGAATTAAAGTGATCGGCCACGTACAAATTATTTTCAGTTTCCTTTTATCTTTCCTTTCAAGTTAGTGCTTAATATTATGTCAATCTTAGGTATAATTTATAGTTAGAGATTAGTTTTGCTGCTTTTGTCTAAACTATAAATTAGTTCAGCTATGTTTTAGTTTGTTTTATTTTATAATAGAAATAATCTCTTCATACCCATAGATTAGTAATCCCTTTTGATTATCATAATTAATTAAGTTTAAATTTTGTCCTTTATGCATTTTTGTTTTCATATGCACAAAATCAGCTGATAATTAAATCATTTAGGTATGTTTTTATTATTTTCTATATACAGCCTCTCATTTGGATTGTGTGTTTGGACTGTCATTCGAACCTTCCTTCCAGACTGTCGTCCAGCCTTCCATCTGACCTTTAGTGTTCTTAGTTTATTTTTAACCTCTTTTCAGTTTTATTTCTTTGGCTTTTTAAATTCTGCTATGTTTTGGTAATTAGGTAATAGTTACATTAGTCTCTAGGACCTTAGGTTAGATTATTTTAAAGTACTTATTAAAAGCCCTTTTTGTATTTCTTTTCAATCAAAGTATGTTTTTGAATTGTGATTTGATTTGCTTCTTTTGTCTTTGATTTCCTCATTTATCATCATTGTAATATCTGATAATTGTATCTTTGGTTTAGTTTAATTCACCATTGTTTATATTGAACTTAGGGTTAGACATGTTAATTTCTAGAAATACACCAATACTTTGTAGATTGATACTAGCATAGGGTTTATTTCTTGAATTGTGTGTTTATTGAAAATGCTTATAGGTTAGAGAATTAGAGAATTCTTCTTAATTAAGTTTTCTACTTGCTTCTTTATTTATTTTTTCTACTTATTCATAAATTAGACCTTTCTTAGTTTTGGAAGTTGTTTATGAAATTTTTCCCATTCTCAGATTAAGAAGAAGAAGAGTTAATTAATGAGTATTCTGATATTGTCCTAGTATGATGTTTTGCTTTAATCACATTAATAATTAAATTTTTAGGAGTTTGACTCGGTTTTTCATTTTGAAAGATTTTTCAATATTTTGTTTATTAAAGTATTTCTACAACGCCCTAGGAACCCCTCTACCTTCATGTTATGATTATTAACCCTCCCTTGTCCAATTTGGTCATATGTCTAAATTGGGAGTCATGTCTAAATCAGGAGTCCATCCAGTCTATTTTTAGTCACTAGCACCATTGGGTCCACTTGGCCTAATTGGGGCACATGTTTCAGTTACTAAAGTGTGGGGAACACTAATTGAGGCCTACTGCCACCGATTGCACTTTATTGCATCAGTTTAGGAGCCTCCTAGACCAATCCCTACAATTTAGGAGCCACTGGAAGTGCCGAAACCAACCAAGGTCAGTTCAATTCAGTTAGTGACTAGTCAAGCTAAGTTATGATTCAGTTACATTCAGTTCTAGTCCTCTAAATTAAGTTAGCGCTAGGTTTGCATGGACGCACTCAAGAGGGGCACATTTCTCACCTACCACAGTCAGTTAGCCTCAGTTAACAATGAATGTAACACTTGAGTTGTGTTTTAGAACTCCAATGAACTCCGGTTATGGTTTAGGCAAGGTCAGTTAACTATTGAGTCCTCCGACAATGATTTAGGAAAGGTCTTAGTTACCTGCAGTCAAGTAGAGTCTAATCAATTTGAATTTCCTCATGTGGATTTGAATTGCATGTGGCTATTTAATCCATTGTACTTCATTGTAATTATTATCTAATTACTCTTTGATTAATGAAAAGCATTCACAGCTGCAAGCTATTTTTGCACTATTTCATTCTTCAATAACTGAGTAAATTGTGTGATCTATCCTGTGAGTTGTGTGTTTTTCCACAGATCTATGTGCTCAATTTAATATGGTATCAAAGCCTCGACAGACAACACACTTCTCCTCCTCATATCTCCTACTGGATCATTTTTTAGCAAAATTGCTCCTTCCAGCTCTACACCAGAAGCAGAAGGTTTACCACTTAATACACCAAGTAAAGGAATTGTTGATCAAGCTTTCTTGATCAACTATGTTGGGTGTGATGAAAACCTGAAATGTGCATGTTTTCAACCTTACTGTGCCCCTTTTGTGTTTTTTGCAGGTACAACTTCGAATGGATTCATCAGTTCCTCTTCTCACCCTGTCCACAAACTATTCAGAATGGAAGAACAAGATGATTTCATCTCTGATAAAACAAGGTTTTTGTCGGGTGTCTATTGGACTCGGTAAAGAGTGTTTTAGTGAGAATGGCTGGATGAATAAATGTGATGGAGCTTTTGGAACAATAGCAATGGGTCTTTCTCCAAGCTTGCGCTACCTCATTAGATCTATTGAAGACCCGAAGGAACTCTGGACAAGATTGGACATAAAATTTGGAGTGATTGATGAGGATCATAATAGAATTTTGGAGAGAATATTCAGCACCATAAGCACTCTTGATCCAAAATTCTCATCCTCCACTCTCTCTGATGAAGTTGTTCAAGATGAAGAAGAAGCAGAAGTTTCTACACAGTTAATTCGAATTGAAGATAGTCTCCATGCAGTGACTCCTTCCCCTGATGCTCTGGAAGTTCATGAGATCTCTAATATCTCATATCATCGTATTGTTGAAATAGAAGAGGACTATCAAATCTCTGATAATGAAGAAAAACACTGCTGCACTTCCATGCAAACATTCACCGGTGATTTTCCTTTGAATTCTGTGCCAAATTTACCAGTAATTCCTTCCGAAAGTGAAGAGAAATTTGATTTTTCTCCGTCTAATGTTGCTACTGGTGTGCAAATATGTGATAACTTGGATATTTTGGAAGAAATATCAAATTACCAAAGAGATCCATTCACTCCTCGTGATCTAGATTTTCCAGCAAATTCCTGTAGGATTGCATGCACCAAAATTCAGAATTTTGAAGAAGAAGAAAGTTGTGCATCCACCGTCTCTGTTAACCATTTATTTGAATCTGATATTAACCTTATTGGATCTGATATGATCTTCTTTAGATCTGATCTGATATTTATTTCTTTAATATATCAAATTCATAATCTTTTAGTACTACTTGTAGCTGTTCTCATCAACGGTGTGAAGAAACAAGTACCGCAAGTCTCCTACAAAACTGTTGCTGGGGATTTGATTCCATTTCACAGTTTTGGATCTATTTTGAACTTATTTAGATCTGATTTAATTTCTGATATGATATTATTTGGTTCATATTTTAAAATCCAAGAGCTTTCAGTCATGCTTGTAGCTGCTCTCACCAATTCTGGTGTGAAAAATCAAGTACCACACTTTCTCTTCAAAACTGTTGATGGGGATTTGGTGTTAGTTTCCTCATATGAGGTTGCTGATATTTTATTATGTGATTCATTAGCTATTTTAGAATCTATATCAGACTATGGAGCTCAAGAATTCACTCTGAACAGTCCCAGTGCTTCTCTACCATTGATAACATGCTCATCTCCTCACAGAACTGGTAAAGAGGAAGATTTTCTGCATCTGCCTGGACACTTGCTCCTAACACTTGGGGCTGTTCTTACCACTCATGGTTTTCTGTTCATGGCTGAAACATATCAGTTTCTTGAGTGTTCCTCACATCCTCCAAAACCTTTTCTCACTTATCAATTGACTTCAGTTGCTCTACATGGGTCCAGTCTTCATCCGACAGCTGTCTATATTTATGATTTAGTTGAGCATATCATTCTTCTTCCAAGGGGGAAGATTCCTCTAGAAATAATGATGGATAGGTTCACATTCCAGGCCCAAGGATACCTATGCACAAAATAACCATAATGATCCTGATTCTACCTGCTTAATTAGAGGGGGGGATTTTTTTCCCGTGTGGTTTTTTCCCCAACACCTTGTTTTTTAGCAGTTACTTTACGTTACTTAATGTAATGGGTGACCTATGGTTTTAGTTACCAGAGCCCATAGATTTTCCAATTTAGCATTCATGAGGGGTGTTAGGATTCTTAATCCTCCCTTGTCCAATTTTGTCATATTTCTAAATCGGGAGTCCATCCAGTCTATTTTTAGTCACTAGCACCATTGGGTCCACTTGGCCTAATTGGGGCACATGTTTCAGTTACTAAAGTGTGGGAAACACTAATTGATGCCTACTTCCACTGTTTGCACTTGATTGCATCAGTTTAGGAGCCTCCTATACCAATTCCTACAATTTAGGAGCCACTAGAAGTGCCAAAACCAACCAAGGTCAGTTCAGTTCAGTTAGTGACTAGTCAAGCGAAGTTAGGAGTCAGTTACATTCAGTTCTAGTCCTCTACATTCAGTTAGCACTAGGTTTGCATGGCTGCACTCTGGATGGGAACATTTCTCACCTACCACAGTTAGTTAGCCTCAGTAAGCACTAAATGTAACACTTGATTTGTGTTTTAGAACTCCGATGAACTCCGGTTATGGTTTAGACAAGGTCAGTTAACTATTGAGTCCTCCAACAGTGATTTAGACAAGGTCTTAGTTACCTACAATCACGTAGAGTCTAATCAATTCGAATTTCCTCATGTGGATTCGAATTGCATGTGGCTATTTAATTCATTGTACTTCATTGTAATTATTATCTAATTACTCTTTGATTAATGAAAAGCATTCACAGCTGCAAGCCATTTTTGCACTATTTCATTCTTCAATAACTGAGTAAATTGTGTGATCTATCCTGTGATTGTGTGTTTGTCCATAGATCTATGTGCTCAATTTAATACTTCGCATATTTTGTAGAAAATCTAAGCCTACCAACCCCGGTCGATAATTAAATATTAGGTGTATTTAAGATAGTAGAACACACCCAACACTTAAAGCATGCGTTCACTTGTGTGGCATCTGCCGACTTAAGCTGACTTCAGCACCCAGGATTGTCCTTTTGCTTTCAGTCATTATTCTACACTTGTGCTACTGCTTTACAATACAACATCTTCCTTCTACATAGTTTCTCTTTACTGCACAGGTGACATCTTTTGTGCCTATTCACTCTTCTGCACAGATTTCTTCTTCCGCGAAGTTTCCTTTGTCTGCGCAGATTTCCTTGTTTGAGCGGATTTCTTCTATTCCTGCTGCGTGCTTCATTTTCCTTGTTTGCACTTGCGTGGTGGACTGACACTTGCACATCTCTTCATTTGTACTTATTTCCTACGTGCTTTTCCCAACAGGCCCCCAACACTCACATGTGGCTCGTCCCGAGCCACGAAGCAATAGACGTAGTAGGTGGCGCAACATATGCGGCATTTTTTTTTCGCGCACCTTTCTCCTGCTTCCTCTTTTGCGCATTTTGTCACTTGTGTTTTTTTTTTTTTGGTGGTGTTTCCTGCACCACAGGATCATCCCATGCTTAGAAAAATTTTAGATGATGAAGCTTGGAGTTATACAATTTCTTCTTCGGCCTCATCTGAAGAATCTACTTCCATAGGTTTTTCTTGTGTGTGCTCCAGGTCTTTTTTATTGTGTTCTTCTTGGTCCTCTTCATCCTACTTTTCCTCTTCATCTTGTTTTTCCGCTTCTTGTCATAGTCTTGTGGCTCATTCTCAAGCCACGTCAGGTATACAGGGAGTTTGTAGCATGGGAGTTGCACTACCATCTTTCTCCATTTTTTCTAGAAGTGCCCAACTAGTGATTGCATGTGTGTAGTTGTTTCTCACCACCATCTTTGCCATAGATATGAACTTTGAAGAATGAAGCATTGTCCATATTGAAAACTAGAAAATCCTCGAATTCAAGGGGGTGATCAAGGATGAATGATTCCCAACCTTTGACCAATTCATCTCAGCATCACGGTCTACAAGCCATATCTGGCCACGTGGCCCTTCTTGGAAGTCAACATCTTCCCACTTGGTCCTTCCACCCATTCAGGCCTAGCCTAGACTGCCAGAAGTTTGACTTTATTTTCCAGCCTTGCATATTTAGTCAAGTGGGGCAAGAACTCAAATCCCCACCAGATTCCTTCTGGGTGTTGTAGCCAGTGATGCTAACCAATTGAAAAATAAATACCCAAGGATGACTTTACCAATGACTTCTAGATTGGTTGAAATAACTTGTAGACTGATAACATCCTCATGATTCCCATCTTCGGAGATAACCCACACAGTGAAGGTCGCAACAACTACTCTATCCAGCAGAGCTACTCGCCATGGCACACCCGAACCCATCTGTAACTAGTGCTCAAGCAGCACAACCAAGTGATGTTAGCTCTAGGAGCACCCTTATTTTATAAGAGGAGCATGGGTTTGCATGCCATCCTGACTTATCCAGATGCATCATTAGGACAAGACCCTCCTCTAGCGCACCAAATATTCCTCTCAGATTTGTTATGATCAACCATGCCGTCATTTTCCCATACTGACAGCCGTGAGTGAGTATTGATGTGATGGATGGTTACCATCACAAAGTTTCCCATACATAATGAGCTAGTCGTTCCGTCGAGGGTGATGTCCTGTCACGAGCGCCACTTCTTTCTTGAATCCTTGTGCATTTGACGGTCCATCGGTGTCTTCCAGCTGTCTTCCACTGACCTCCAGTTGCCTCTTAGTTGGTTTGTTGGCGATTTTATAGCACAACTTCCTCTTTTTGTGCCATGTTGCACTGGAGATGCCTCATCTCATATGTTTTTTTTTGTTGTTGTGCACCTTGACCTAATGGGACTGCGTCGTAGTCATTGCAGTATGGTTTTAATTGGCTATCATTGATCATACCCGCAATCGATGTTCCATCCATCTTATATATTATTACCACACCTTCTTCAGTAATGTGCGTGACCAAATATGGGCCTAGACAGTCTGTTTTGAGCTTACCTAGGTGCTTGAGGAACTTGTTGTCATACATCATAATAATTCCACCGGTCATGCCACGCTTTCTGCCACTGTTTTTCCACATTTTGATGGAAGCCTGCAATGAAGCATTCTTCCTCCATTTGAATCAGCTACGCAAGTATTTCTTGTACAGTGTTAGTGTCTGTCATTTCTATTAGCGCAGCAATTCATAGGCTCAACACAATGTATCTAGTTAGTCATTTGTATGTTGTTCTGTAAGCCCATAGTACCGCTAAGACTTTCTGGTCCCAGTCATCTCTACACACATTACAGACCTTCCTCAAGGAATTCTCCAGAATCTTGTTGAAGGCCTCAACAGTTCCATTTTCTTGAGGATGGTAGGGATTTTTCTTCTTATGCTGGATTTGGAATTCTGCAGTCAATTCAACAATTAGTTTTTTTACAAAATGCGTACCTTATTCGTTTATAAGGATCTTTGGCCAACCAAACCTTGTTACTACATTTTCAAAAAGAAACTTCGCTGCAGTTGTTGTTGTGCAATATTTCATAGGTGTCACTTCCACCCATCTTGTCAAGTAATATGTTGCAGTTATAATATAGCCCACACCAGTCCATTTCCCTGGTGGACTAATAGGGCCGACAAAATCCACTTCCAATTTATAAAAGTCCTGCAGTGTAATTTGTGGTGCAAGTGGCATTTCATCACGTCGTCATGGTTTCCCTGTTCTTTGACACTTATCATAGTCACGACAGTATTTCCTTGTATCCATATGTACAGTTGGACACCAGATTCCAACTTGTGAAATCTTCCACACCATTGCCTTCCCAGTGTAGTGTCCTCCTAAGAAACCCGAATGCGCTTCAACCATTACCCATTTCCTTTCATGATCAAAAACGCATCTTCATAGTATTTCATCTGCTCTCAACTTATACAGTTGTCCTGCGATTAGTGTGTAGTCTGCAGCCTTGACAACTAGTTGTTTCCTTTTCCATGTCGTATAATCTTCAGGTGCATAGCCTGTATTCAATAAGTGTATAATAGCATCAAATTCTTCATTGACCACATCGACAACAAACAGCTGCACATCAAGAAAATTATCCTCTAAGTTGTTTGGTTCTTCACCACTTTCAATGTGCGACAAGTGGTCTGGCCCAAGATTCAGCCGACCTAGATTTACAATGACTTCAAAGTAAAATTCTTGAAATAGGAGGAGCCATCGGCAAATCTTCCCCCCAACATTGGCTTACTGACTAGCTACTTCAGCGCAGAATGATCGATGAACATTTTGAAGTATCCACCCAATAGATAATGTCTGAAATTTTGTAGTGCGTAGACCATTGCAAGCCCTTCTCTTTCAGTTGTGGTATAGTTTTTCTCTGTGGTGGACAGTTTCCTACTGGAAAATGTGATTGTGTGGTCAATTACGCCCTCTCCTGGTTGGGTTAATACTATACCAAGCACAATTGATGATGCATCAACATGTACATGGAATTCCTTCTTCCCGTCTGGGAATATTAATATCAGCACAGTGGCCATTTTGTTCTTCAGCTTATCCAAACTCCCTTGACAGTCTTCGTTCCACTCAAATTTGGCATCCTTCTTCAGCAGCTTCTCCATTGGGGCAGTTTTCTCTGCATACCCTCTTATGAATTTTATATAATACCCAGTATGTCCCAATGTGGATCTGATTTGCATGGCCGATGTGGGTGGAAGCAGGTCCAGAATAATTGCCACCTTCACGGGATTGACCAGGATCCCGTCGCGGCATACTACATGGCCCAAAAGTACACCAAAAGGTGCGCAAAATATGCATTTTCTCAAATTCAGCACAATTTGATACTGGTGACACCTTTCCAGCATCATGCGCGAATTCTAAATATGGTCTCTTACTAGACCAAATACCGTCCAGTCATCAAAATATACTTCAAGAAACCTATGAATGAAATCTTTAAAAGTAGAAACTACTATTCTAGAGAAAATAGCAAGGGTGTTTTTAAGTCCAAAGGGAATTACCGTGTATTGGTAGCATCCCCATTCCATTACAAAGGTTGTCTTGTGGCAGTCCTCTTATGCAATTCTAACTTGATGGTAGCTCGAGAATCCATCTGTGAATCAGTACATCTCTTGTCCCCTGACACTCTCCAAGACTTCATATGTAAATGGTGTTGGGAATGGATCATGTAAGCACGAATTGTTTAGTTTCCTAAGGTTGACAAATATCCTAACTTTGCATGTCACCTTCTTGTACTGAACCACTATAGGGATTATCCACTCCGACTCTTCAACAGGTTCAATAATTCCTGCTTCCAGCATTCGGTCCAGTTCATCTTTCACTTTTTCTTTATAGCACAGATTTAGTCTGTACGGGCGCTATTTTAATGATCTTGCATCGGGTTTGAGTGGAATTTTCATTTCACCCAAATCTCCTACTATTCCCTTCATTTTTGTGAAGTTTGTTGGGAATAGGTACTGGAATTCATGTAATAGATCAGTGATTTTGGCTACTGTCTCTTTGTCCCAATAGTCTCTAATGTTAGCAAACTTCAAATTGTCCTCTGACCCAATGTTAAATTTATTTATCTTCAACGGCTTGATAAACTGCTCGTTGGAAATGTTGCTTCCTTCTACTGCACGTGATCCTTTCAACTCTGGAAAATTAATGCTAGTCAGATCATCCTCTGGGTCTCCGGAGAGGTTATAGCAGGTCATCCAGTGCTGAACTGTTTCACAGCACTAGTGGGAATGCTCAGTGTAAGGTGGAGCATACGCAACCTCGAGTGGGATCTCAGCGAATATTTTCTCCTTAATAGTCTTCAGTGCAATATCAACTATTGGTTATGCATCTGTGAACTTGAATGTGTCAGTAAAATCCTGCGCAACCTTTTCCCATTTCCTTGTTTCTTGGTGCAACTCCATAGATGCGTACTAGCCTCTAGGTGTCATTTCGAGAGTATGGATGAAGTGGTGAACCCACTCATGGCGTGGGTAGCTCGAGAATACTGCAGAACACTTCTCCAAGTGTTCAACAGGGTATGATAACCCTATATACCTTTGTGTCACTGTTGTGACCTCATTTCCAAACCTTAATTCCAGTAGTCATCTGCACTGTGGCCATTCAGTTATAGAGCTTTTGTGCGTACCCCACCATCCCACGGGTGTAGCTTTTAGCACATATTCCAGCGTAGATAGTCGTTGCGGATCTGTTACTAATTCTTCAAACTCAGTCAAGAATTTTTCCAAGTTGGTTAATCCTTCATATGTAGCCAATGGCAATGACTGAGTTCCTACTCGTCGGAAAGACTTAGTTATCATGGAACATATCCTCATAGAGACTTCATGTAATCGGTTGTGCCAGTTCTCAAGTGCCTCTCCTGAGGCTGATGTACATGAACTCGTGCATCTCCAGATCAAGTTACAATTCACAGTAGGATTAATGTAATCCTCTTTAAGGGTAGTGACATTATAGATGTTATCAAGGTGATCACCTTACCCTTCGTTGAACACCAGTTCAACGTATCTCTGTCCTTCTAGTGGATCAAGGGGCACAACTACCCTCATCTCATCATATTCAAATGATAGGATCCTTCTTTTGAATTTTATAATGGTTTTATTTGCCATCTCCCAGTCGATCCCCAGCAGCACAGGATATGGGTTAGTATCATCTACTATATTGATGACCTCAAAGTCTACAAAAGTGCGCAATCCTTCAATATCTACTTGGACCTGACTCAATCTACCAATGGGCAGGACCTTTACCCAATTAGAAATCCTTAATTTAATTGGGGATCATTCTAGGGGAGGCTTTCCCATTATTTCCCACATCTAGTGTGTTAAAATGTTAACATCAGATCCCAGGTCAAGGATGATATAGTCCATGTCATAATCACCAATTTACGTGGACATCTTGAGTTCGCTTCTCATTTTGAACTTTGTCTTGACACTGTTAACCTTCTTTGTCGGTGGGTATTCCTCTGAAATCGTTTCTATAAGTGCTTCTTACTTTGTAAGTGCATCCTTGTCTTTGATTAGTGCCAAAAGAGTTAACAGGAATGGTTTCAGTTTACTAACCTTGTCCATACTCTTGCTTGCATTTTGTTGTTCGAATATCTTCTGGAATCTCTTAGGCATATATTTCACTTGGCTTGAGGTGGATGGTTGTTTCGTTCCTATGAACTCTAGGTGTACATCCATGAATATGCACTTCTGCTTTTAAACATGAAGCGGTGCTTTATTTTGCGCAGTGGGCCTTAGTTGCGGTTGTGTTTGCACCACAGACTTTGTTTGCGTAGCTTGATTTGCACCTGTCGCAACACCTCCCCTTATTATCATAGCTACACTTGGTTCTCATGGTTCTGCGACTATCATCTGTATGTTGGGATTAGCCTTCAGGTTGGGAACATTCGGCATAGGATTCGGTGTTGGGTTAGCTGCTCCAATCGTCTGGGCTTTCCATATAGCGATAAGTTGCACACATTGCTCCACATTGTGCTACAATATGAGAAATTCTTCGCATGATCAGGGCAGTCTCTGGCATAGTGGCCTTGCACTCCACAATTGTATCATACCATGAGCATACCACTGGACCTCTTCCTCAACCAAATCCTCCTCCTCCTAGGCCCCTATAATTGTTTCCCCCCCTCAACTGAGGGTGTTATAGCTGATTTTACCACACATGGTGGATCACACCTTTATGGCCTTCCATGTCCCTCTGTAGACTCGTTGGACCCCATGGACCATTTTTGTACCTTTTATGTTTCCAATATCATCCCTAAAAACATGCATTATTTTCTATACGCAACTTTTAAACCTATTCTCGCGTATATACGCAGATATGACCCTCAAACCTGCGTACATTGGGATGTGTGCAAAAGGCCAAATAGTTTTGGAGTTTTCCTTGATGTGGATCCGAGTCACTTGTCTCTTGGCCTTCCATATGCCTTGAGATCGCTCATATTTGACCTTCCATTACCCCATTGAAGCACTATATAAGGAACCCTTCAGATACATTGAAGGAAGAGGAATTGAAGAGCAAGAAAACTATAGTCCATTGTTGCCGAAGCTTATACTTGAGTCTACATCCCTTTGTCCCTTGGAGCACTTTGTGTTCTTCCCAAGCTTGCCTTTTCTTGTGAGCTTGCTATCAAGAGATGGAGGATTGAAGTGGTGGAGGCCCAGGTGGAGGATTCAGTTTCTTCGATTCGCATACGTGCCGACAGAGGTTGTCACTATTGTAATCTTTGATTTATATTAATAGAAATATCTTTTCCTATCCAATAATGTGTATTTAAATGAGTATTGAATCCATGGATTCTTTTAAATTCTTATATGTTATTGATTATATATGGTAGAGTAGGTCTAACAAAATTATATAGCATGCTTGTCTTGTTTGCTAAATGTTGAGAGAGAAAATTGCTAATACAAGCGAGAGTGGAAAAGCTCAACAAGGATCTACATCAACCGCCTCGAATAAGGTATGTTTGTTGGTCGTTGGGCAGACCCTGGTTTACTATAATGAACCAACAACGCCCCTAGCTCACTGGCCCTTTCGGTGACAGACCGCGGAGTGGCCTAAAGTCTCACCCGAAGTGATCCTAATGGGTTGGCCAAAGACTCAAGTGTCTCGGCCAGGTTCTGTATGGCGTCAAGTTCTCGTCTCGCAGCTCTTCTTAGCGTGGGAGATGTCTCTCCCTCTGCGATGCGCAGTTTCCTCTTACTTGCAATGACTCTAAGCCTTATCGCATCGCCGCATCCTGGGCAACACGTAACCTTCTCCTATGCTCAATCCACAACCTATGGTACTGTGCACCACAGCTCCTCTGATGGTGCGATATCGCCTCCCTGCGATATCCTACCGCTGCGAATCAGCGTACCTAGCGTTACTTGTGTTCAACATACAGGACTCGACACACGAGGCTGTTTTGCACTGCGACTCTTAACTGTCTCAAGTGAAGCTTAGACAAACTCTTATACAGAATACTTAAGGACTTCAACTTGTATTTATCCTCTTAATATGCTGTGAACTGATCAACACATACATACATTTACTGTAAGCAAAGTTCATGTAATGAATGACAGATATAACAAATAAATACAATCACATGAATCAATCACATAACGCTCTGATTTTACGTGGTTCACTTCCAGGGTAGAAGCTACGTCCACAGAATTGTGTTTCTATATTATAACTTGAGAGAGGTACACAGTTCTGCTGCACCGCATATGCAGCTAGAGATCTTCTGGGTAACTCCGCACACAGCCTGGAGCCCTTCTCTCTTAGATATCTTCTCTATATTTCCTTCTTACAATATACTCTCTCTCTCTCTCTCTCTCTATCTCTCTCTCTCTCTCTGTTTCAATCCCTGCGGATTGTTACAATACAAAATAATAGTGAGATAACAGACTACTGATAATCTGACTAGCTGGATGGCTTAAAATGCCCAAAATGCCAACCTTTTACAATACAAAATACATTCCTTTATAGGCAGCCCGAAGGTCTTGCCATTACAACACTGTGGGCCTGTCCCAACAGTAACCCAAAACCCTAATTAGTGATAGTCAGCATATCTTTACTTGGGGTAGTTGCTTTCCATCACACCACTGCTCTCTGCAGTCTTCCATGCTTCCCAGCGCTGACCATGGGTACTATGCACCGCTTCCCTTCTTCTGTCCTTCATCTTCAATACCTCGGCCTCGTCGCTCCTTTTCATTTATGAGGGTAGCTGATCCCTCCTGTCTTCGCTGCTGCCTTCAATGCATTGGTTGAGCTCTCTCGTCTCGGCCGCTCAGGTATTGTCATCTCCTTTGACTTCGCTGCCCTGGTAGTCATAGTTTTCGGCTCTGCTCTGTAGCTAGAAACATGCTATGGTGTCGTAACTTTACCTTATCTCTTTGTCTTCACCAAACTGTCTATCCTCCAAAATGGCAGCTTTTCCTGTAGCTACGGGACTCTGCTCCAACAGTCCCCTAACACTTACTTGTGGCTCGTCCCCGAGCCACTACCATCAAGCTTCTCCTACTGTAGCTTCTCCTTGGCTTCCTGCGAAGTGCATTGAAGCTTGTCTCGAAGTCCTGTGACTTCATTCTCCATAGCTGCGACATGCTCTTTATAGTTTCTGTAACTTAGTTCATTGGGCTCTCTTATATTTCCTTCCCTCAGTCATGCTCTCGCTCTCGTCGCTCCTGAGACCTTTCAAGGATCTTCAGGTTTTGAGAAGTCTTCCACAGATATCCTTTCCTCTTTATCTGGGTTAGAACTTTTATCACAAGGAAAATCTGTATCTTCTAGCCTTCTCAAACATTTCATTCAGTCTGGATCCTACTTATGCGAAAGGTATACAAACTAGGAATTCCATTCCGAGAACAAGCCTTTGTCTGCATCTTGAAGTTCTGCTTGTTTGTTTTGTTTTCCCTTTCACTTTTCTTCTCAGCAACTCGCTCCAGGTATTCACGCTGCTTGGGTTCTGCATATTTTCATTCTTGACCTTTGGAACCTCTTGTTCTTCTCTTAGCTGATGAGATAGGTCATATTCCTTCTCCCGTTGCCATCTTTTTCTCATTTTTACTTTCTTCCTGGCTGGAGATTTCTTCTCATCATTCCTCCGCTCTACTTTCTTATCTTCAGTGATCGGCTCGGCTTTCTTCTTCTCTTCAGCAGAGACTTTGATGACATCTTCTACATCCTGCACTTGACTCCTCATCCTTGGAAATTGTCTGGTCTGTGATGAACTTGGCGTGGTCATAGCAGCTGTAAGGCCTCCACGCTCGAACCTTTCCAAAATCGTTTCTATAGGTTCGTTCTCAGACAGAACCCACTCGGTGTTATACTTTGGATTGGAAATGGCTGCAAACTCTGGAAATCACAGCACTCTGTAACGAAATTAGCTCTGGACAGGGGAAACTTAACAATGCACTCTATAGCTCTCGGCTCTTTGCAAATGTAACCCTCCCGAATGAATAATTTCTGCTTTTATGCTGAAGATGACAATCCCGGTCGTAACGGTCATCTAGAATGAACCCATCGGTCATATCAATTGCTTGGATGAGACCACACCCATCATCCTGATCCTCAATAAATGCTGAAATCCGATCAATTTCCCTCGAAGCGTGTGTATGCAGGTGCCGGTCTCGTCGAAGATTTGCTAAATCTGGACAATTGATTATGCTGTTGCCAAATATATGGTAAGGTATACCAGTCATTTCCTCATTAACTACCTGTCAGAAGGCAACTTGACTAGCCCTCTGTCTCGTTGCAAAAACTGGGTACGTGGAACGGAGAAACATCGCGCTGCTGCGATGCCACACCGCATCACTTGCTCAAAACAAACTTAAGCATTTTTTTATTTTTTTTTACTCAAAATGAACCGTCCTTATGCAATTCCTGATACTTAGAATACCTGCCGGTGTAGACTAATTCCTGGTGCGATGCCTCCTTTCAACTACACTGGACATCTGCACCCTCGCGACTCTGAGTTAAAGTTGAGAGGTAGAGTGGTTGTCACTATAAATCTTAAGCCTACTGCCATTGATCATCATGGGAAGAAGATCCCCATTCAGTTTGCTGATCTGAACGGATCCTCCCTCTGTAACTTGCTGTATCTGATATGGCCCCAACCAATGCATCTTGAACTTCCCTGGAAACTTAAGAAATTTACTGTCATAGAGGAGTACTAGGTCTCCAATCTGAAGAGTCTTACTCTTAATGTGTCTGTCATGCCAAGCTTTTTCTCGTGCCTTCTGCACTTTCTGATGGAATCCAGCGATGAATCTGTCTTCCTTTAAGGCAAGCAGTTGTGCTAGCCTCTCATGCACCGTGTTTGTACCAGCCATTCCAGTGATCTGAGCAATTCTTAAACTGGGAAGAATATACTCCATAGGCATAACAGCCTCATGTCCATACACCAAGCTGAAAGGTGTGTGTCCTATAAGTTTCTTCAATGTAGTCCTATACGCCCATAATACAGCGTTAACTCTGAGGTCCCAATCATTCCTTTGGCTGTTGCAGATATTAGTAAGAGCGTTTTATAAAATCTTGTTAAAGGCCTCCACCGTACCATTAGCTTGTGGGTGGTAGGGAGTGCTCTTATGGTGCTGTGTCTGGAATTCTTCCGTCAAGGCCTCAATGGTGTGAATCAAGAAGTGTGTGCCTTGATCGCTCATCAAAATTACTGGGCATCCAAATCTAGTGATGATGTTTTCAAAAATGAACTGTGTGGCTGTAGCAACATCACAATTTCTTACTGCTTTGGCCTCTGCCCACCTGGTGAGGTACTCTGTTCCAGTGATGATATATCTTGCACTAGTTCGTTTTCCTGGTGGGTTGATAGGACCCACATAGTCTATATCCCACTTGTAAAATGCACACAACATAAGCTGTGGTTGCAGCGGCATTTCATCTTGTCATGAAGGTTTTCCTACCCTCTGGAAGATATCGCAGCATCTGCAAAATTCCTTAGTGTCTTTGTGTAACGTAGGCCACCATAATCCTGCGGTCAGTATTTTCTGCGCAGTCGGCTTTCCTGCGAAATTACCTCCTGTGGTACCTGAATGTGCTTCTCTAATAATAGCCTCTTTTTCATGCGGCATCACACATCTGCGTAGGACTTCATCTGGACCTAACTTGTATAACTGTCCTCCGATCAGGGTGAAGTCTGCTGCTTTAACAACCAACTGCCTCTTTTGATGCTTGGTAAACTCCTCAGGTGCCCTTCCTGTGGTGAGAAAGTGAATGATATCAGCATAGTACTCATCTGTGATCTGGATAGAAAACAACTACGCATCTGGCAAATTGTCCTCTAGGTTACTTGGCTCTTCTCCTAAGTCTATTCACGACAGATGATCAGGTCCGGCGTTCAATATTCCTGGTTTGACAATGATTTCAAAATCATACTCCTGAAAGAGGAGTAACCATCTGCAGATTCTTCCCCCTAACACTGGCTTATTGACCAAATACTTCAATGCGGAATGGTCAGTAAACATCTTGAACGAGGCACCCAACAGGTAGTGCCTGAACTTCTGTAGCACGTACACCATAGCTAAGCCTTCTCTTTCTGTCATGGTGTAGTTCTTTTCTGCTGTCGATAGCTTTCTGCTGGAGTATGCGATAGGATGATCAATACCTCCTTCTCCTGGTTGCATTAAAACAACCCCTAGTGCGATGCCAGATGCATCCACATGTACATGAAATGGCTTAGTCCATTCTGGAAATACTAAGATAGGTGCTATAACCATGTTCTCTTTAAGTGTGTTTAGACTCTACTGACATTCCTCATTCCATAGGAATTTTATATCTTTCTTTAACAGTTTGTCCATCGGTGCTGTAATCTTAGCGTATCCTTTGATGAATTTTCTGTAGTACCTGGTATGACCAAGTACCGTCCTCAATTGTTTGACTGAGTTGGGTGCTGGAAGATTTACAATGATGGCAATCTTTGCGGGATCTACCATCAAGCCTTGCCTGCAAACAATGTGACCCAACAAAATACCAAATGGCGCACAGAATATACATTTTTTCAAGTTTAGAGAAATATGGTACTACCTACATTTCTCTAACATCAGTCTTAAATCTCCTATGTGCTTGTCAATTAATCCAAATACAGTCCAATCATCAAAATAAACTTCTATGAATTTATGGATGTATTCTTTAAATACAGCAACTACTACTCTAGAAAAGATAGTTGGTGCATTCTTAAGACCAAAGGGCATTACCGTATACTGGAATGAACCCCATTCTGTTGCAAACGTGGTCTTATGTCGATCTTCTAAGTGGATTCTGATCTGGTGATAGCCTGAAAAGCCATCAGTGAAGGAGTAGACCTCTTGTCCTCCCACATTGTCTAATACTTCATCAGTGAAAGGTGTCAGAAATGGATCATGAAGCGATGTGTCGTTGAGTTTACTTAAGTCGACACAGATCTTGATGTCTCCTTTAGTTTTCTTTTCTTGCACGACCATGGTACTAACCCATTCGCTTTCTTCTACGGCCTCAATGATGCCTACTGCTAGCATCTTATCGATCTCATCCTTAACTTTTTCTTTATAGCGCGGATTTAATCTATATGGATGTTGCTTGACTGGTCTAGCATCCTCTTTAAATGGTATCCTCATTACTCCTAGGTCTCTAACTATTCCCTTCATCTCTGTGAACTTGGTGGGAAATAGGTCATGATAGTCATGTAGCAAGTCTGCAATCTGTCCAACTATTTCATTAGTCCAATAGTCTCCAATAGAGGCAAACTTTGGTTCTGTGTCTGTGCCAATATTGATCTTTTTAATCTTGATCGGCTCTGTGATTGTTGGAATCTGTAGCTTCGGTCCATCAACATCGCGAGTCCCTTCTAACTCCGGAATGTTGATGTTGCGAGGATCCTCATCCTCCTCCTCTGGTTCTGATGCAAAATTATAACACTCTAGTGCCTCTTCTAACTGGATGGCCCACTCAGGTTGAGTATGTACTGATAGGGCAAAATCCTCATATATCTTACTCTTTATTACATCTAGGGCCTGATCAACATTTGGATACTCAGATTCAAAAGCGAAGGTAAGTAGAAAGTTGTCTATTAGAAGTGGCCATGTAGTCGTTCCCTTGCACAATTCAGTCTCTGTGTACCAGTTCCGTGGAACTGTGTCCAAAGTGTGAATGAATTGTTGAACCCATTCATCCTTGGGAATGTCCGGCCAATTCTGTTCACATGTCTGAATATGTGACCTGGGGTCACTTTCTCCTGTGTATCTTTGCTGGACATACTCTCTGTCGGTAGAGAATATGATCGCCATCAATCTCTTAAGATCATCCCATGATGCGATATTCTCTTTATGTGCATACCACCATCTTGTAGGTGTGGCTCGTACTGCAAGGTCCATAGCTGCGATCCTCTGCTCATGAGGAATCTGTCGTTCAAACTGCGTGAGAAAGTCCTGGATATCTGTTAGACCATGAAATGATGGAATCTCGTTGACCTCTGCGCCAATCCATCGCAGTGACTTAGTCATGTACGCACATCTACGTGCTGAGACTTCGTAAAGTCTGTTCTTCCAGTTCTCTAGACCAACATCCGAATCCAATGCGCATGAGCTGTCGCATTGCCAACTAATGTTCCCTTCTGCGGTTGGATTGATGTAGTCGCTCTGGTTCGCAGTCATCTGATAGAGACTGTCCATGTTATGTGCCTCTTCCTCTGCTCGGATAGGTTCAATGTATCTAGGACCCTGAAGAGGATCTAATGGTGCGATGACCCGGATCTGCATGTCCTCAAAGGTCATTTGTCTTCTCTTTAAGTCGATAATGGCCATGTTACCGATCGCCCAATCAATGCCTAGTAGTGCTGAATATGGTCTGCTATCGCCAATGATTTCTATAACTTCAAAGTCTGTAGAGTTGCAAACTCCGTCAATGTCAACTGGAACCTGCGATAATCGACCCAGGGGTGATACCCTATGTTGATTAGCTAATCTAAGATGGATAGGCGATTTGACTAACTTAGGGCTACCCATCTGTTCCCATGTCTGCTTAGTCAGAACATTTACCTCTGATCCTAGATCTAGGATTACCTCGTCCATTTCAAATTCTCCAACCTGTGCTGTGAGTCGCATCTCTCTTCCTATTCTTGTATGTCCCATAATATTATGAATAGCACACTATGCACTACTCATGGAAGAAGATGGCTGACACTGATCTATGATGCACTGAAGTTCTCCAATATCTTGCTCATTTCTCACGAGTTTTAAACAGCTCCGCAGGAAGGATTGTACACTTCCTGCCAACTCGTCCTCGTCACAAGCACACGATGTGGTAGCCTGCAATATCTGTACAGGGTTATCGCCACAAGGTGCTTACTGCGGTATGGCCCTAGACGGCAGTACCTACGATCATGATTGCATAGGGTCATCAAAGAAAGTCTTAGCTTCCTGAAATGTCTGTTTATTCTTCTGCAGGTCAAGTGGTGTTGCTTTGTTAGGAGCTTTACGCACCCACTCCTGACCTGTGGTCTTTTCAGTATCCTGCAATGTTCCATTGGTGGAAGTATCGCTGCGAGTCACAATGTTGACTCTTGGTTCTAGTTCTTCCTGCTCAGCAGCAATAAGATGGATGTTCTGGTGTACTGCTGGCTTAGGTTCTCTGATCTTAGCTATCAAGGTAGGACAGTCTTCTATAGCGTGATCATAAGATTTGCAATAGTTACATGTGGTGGTAGGGCTCTGACAGCCCCTAGCATAATGTCCTACAACTCCACAGTTGTAGCTAGTAACTGGTCTGTGACCACGGCCAAAGCCTTCTCCACGGCCAAAGCCTCTGAATCCTCCTCGTCCTTTGAATCCTCCTCCACGGCCACCATAAGCCGGATCATGCTGTGGTCCTGCTGTTGGACCCTGTGTTTCTGATTGGACTCTGTACAAGTCTTGCTTGCTCCTGACCATGAGATCATAGGCTCGGCAATCGTGTTCATCATGGCCTACGGACTTGCAGAATATGCAGTATAAGTTCTTAGGTGTCTGTACGTACTTCTGAAGTATGGGACACTGGTGAGGTAGGTGTCCTCTCGTTTTGCATATTTCACACCACGGACCGTGGGTCTGTGGTAAGGGGTTAGGAGCCCCTGTTGCTATATATTCTACAAAGACTGGACAATTATCTTTAGTATGGCCTTGTGCTTTACACTTTACGCACCATATGTCTTGCGCAACCTCTTTCCCTTTCTTAAGCTCATGCATCTGTATCATGAGATTAGCCAACTAGTTTTGCAGGTTTGTCATACTTGTGCTGGTTTCAGCGAGAGGTGAAGCCTCTAGTTTCATCGCCATCTCCAACGCATTGTCCTGCGTCTAGATTTTCTACTGCATTAATGGTAGTCTGATGTGAGGGATCAGCGCTGCAATAAACCATTCCTTATGCTGCTCCGGCGCAAACTCAAAGCTGACTTGGTCTATAAGGGCTTTAAATTTCTGATCAAAGTCCCACACTGACTCTGTAGGTAACTGTTTGATGTCTTTGAGCTCTGTAATGCACTGTGACTCAGACTTAGGTTTCTTAAACTCTTTAATCATGGCGGTCCTGACCTGGACAAGTGTTCTCGGTACCGCTGAGGTATACTTCATATACCATGTTAAGGCTCGTTCTCTTAGTGTGGTGACCAACTGTACAAGTTTACTATTATCATCATTGATTGATTTAATGGTCCACATGGCTTCACATAGAAACCAATGCTGCTCTGGGTCCTCTGCCCCTGTACCCTTAAAGATAGGTAGCTTCATATCATCCCCCATTCCATTTCTACGTGGTGGATGTTGATTTGTTGTGTTACTACCACTCGGTAGTGTAGGTGGAGGTGATGTAGCGGTAGTATGTACTGTCTGCGAGCTACTAGATGGAGTTCCTACGGGATTGTTCTAAGTCCTGATCTGTTTCTGTGGGGTATAAGGGTGGTAAGGGATACCCCCTTCTGTTCTGTCTGTATGGTTATGAATCTGTTGTCTAGTGCTATCTGAACTGTCTTCAAATATGGGAGATCTGAAATCTACTTTGTATTTCTTTCCACTACGTGTACGTCCAATGTCATCAAAATCACTTTCAAACTCTAGTGAAATTACTATCTTTACTTATTCATCTAAAACTAGATCCATTGTTCCTTTTTCATGTAATAACATCTTAATGGACAAGTTTAAATATTTTAGGTACTTACCGCGATATCCTTTGAAGAAGTACCACTTAGCCTTGCTGAAGCTTTTTCTTTGGTCAACTGCAAAATCTGTGACGAAGCCTTCTAGCACACTCGCAAGCTAGAAGTTTATTGTCCTCGTAATGGGATTATCAAGGTTCTTCACGGTCTGAATCAACTCCGGTGTCCAGACAATGTTTATTTTCTTCTTGAATATGCTCGTATCAGTCAACTTTGATAGCTAGTCGTAAAGCTCATTTCCAAAGGTCGCAAAAAATATCGCATGCAGGTCTGTAACGATATGTTTTTGTAACCAGTCCTCTATACTCAGTCTAGGACTCTTCTTCTCTCGTTTGGCAAGCTCTTTCTCCTTAGACACAACCCACTCGTTGAGTTCATCTCTAGTAGGATGCCACTAGAACATCAGTGCTCAGTTTGTTCAAAACCGACAACAGAACCATTTGTTGGTCATTGGGCAGATTCGGGTTTACTATAATGAACCAACAACACCCCTAGCTCACTGGCCCTTTCGGGGACAGACCGCGGAGCGACCTGAAGTCTCACCCGAAGTGATCCTAATGGGTTGGCCAAAGACTCAAGTGTCTCATCCAGGTTCTGTATGGCGTCCAGTTCTCGTCTCACAGCTCTTCTTAGCCTGGGAGATGTCTCTCCCTCTGCGATGCGCAGTTTCCTCTTACTTGCAATGACTCTAAGCCTTATCGCATCGCCGCGTCCTGGGCAACACGTAACCTTCTCCTACGCTCAATCCACAACCTATGGTACCGCACACCACAGCTCCTCCGATGGTGTGATATCGCCTCCCTACGATATCCTACCGCTACGACTCAGCGTACCTAGCGTTACTTGTGTTCAACATACAGGACTCGACACACAAGGCTGTTTTGCACTGTGACTCTTAAATGTCTCAAGTGAAGCTTAGACAGACTCTTATACAGAATACTTAAGGACTTCAACTTGCATTTATCCTCTTAATATGCTGTGAATTGAATAACACATACATACATTTACTGTAAGCAAAGTTCATGTAATGAATGATAGATATAACAAATAAATACAATCACATGAATCAATCACATAACGCTCTGATTTTACGTGGTTCACTTCCAGGGTAGAAGCTATGTCCACAGAACTGTGTTTCTATATTATAACTTGAGAGAGGTACATAGTTCTGCTGCACCACATATGCAGCTAGAGATCTTCTGGGTAACTCTGCACACAGCCTGGAGCCCTTCTCTCTTAGATCTCTTCTCTATATTTCCTTCTTACAATATACTCTCGCTCTCTCTCTCTCTCTCTCTCTCTCTCTCTCTCTCTCTCTCTGTGTGTCAATCCCTGCGGATTGTTACAATACAAAATAACAGTGAGCTAACAGACTACTGATAATTTGACTAGCTGGATGGCTTAAAATGCCCAAAATGCCAACCTTTTACAATACAAAATACATCCCTTTATAGGCGGCCCGAAGGTCTCTCCATTACAACACTGTGGGCCTGTCCCAACAGTAACCCAAAACCCTAATTAGTGATAGTCGGCATATATGTACTTGGGGTAGCCGCTTTCCGTCACACCACTACTCTCTGCAGTCTTCCATGCTTCCCGGCGCTGACCATGGGTACTATGCATCGCTTCCCTTCTTCTATCCTTCGTCTTCAATTCCTCGGCCTCGTCGCTCCTTTTCCTTTATGAGGGTAGCTGAGCCCTCTTGTCTTCGCTGCTGCCTTCAATGCAGTGGTTGAGCTCTCTCTTCTTGACCGCTCAGATACTGTCATCTCCTTTGACTTTGCTGCCCTGGTAGTCATAGTTTCCGGCTCTGCTCTGCAGCTAGAAACATGCTACGGTGTCATAACTTTACCTTATCTCTTCGTCTTCACCAAACTGTCTATCCGCCAAAATGGCAGCTTTTCCTGTAGGTGCAAGACTCTGCTCCAACAATGTTTCAAGATCCTTTAGTGTTAGATGTTTGGTTTCTCTTGCATATGGAAAAGGATTGATTTCTGCATTTACTCTGTCTGTTGTGGTACCCTAAGCCATAGGAAGTTTTCTCAGTAACAGAGGGTGTTGCAGTTGCGACAGGTATTGTGGTTGTTGATACTGTTGTTGATACGGGTTATATGGGGCTGCATTATGAAACTGTGGCACCATGTGATACTGCTGCGCAGCTTGAAACTGAGGCACAACCTAAAACTGAGGTCCATCTTGGAACTGAGGCATGGCCTAGAACTGCAGTTGTGCCTGTACAATATTTATTTGCTCCTCAGTCTTCATTAGATATGCATCTACCATTTTCTCTCTCAGAAGCTGGTAGGCCCTACAATCTTTTTCATCATGACCTATAGATCTACAAAATTTACAATACAGACTAGCTTGGGTACATACCTTCTTCTGCAGGAACATGTAATCTACATCGCAGTGTCCTCTTGTCTAGCAGATGTTGCACCAGGGCATCCCCTGGGTACTCAATGGGTTTGGTGCACCGGACGAGATCTAGTTCATGTAAGTTGAGCAGTCATATTTGGTATGTCCATTGGTCCACCATCACATACACCAGAGTTCTTCCTGCACCTCTTTTCCTCTTTTTATGTCCTAGAGTTGAATAGTCAGAATAGCCAATTGTGACTAAACTGTATCATTCCTGCGGTGCCATCTTCAATAGGTGAAGCCTCTAACTTCATTTCCAATTCCAGTGCCTTCATTTGCATCACAATATTTTGCTGCATGAGTGGTCCTCTAATGTGCGGGAGCAGCATAGCAATAAACTACTCTTTATGTTGTACGTCCAACATCTGGAAGCTTACTTTGGCCATTAACATCTTGAACTGCTAATCAAAGTCCTATACTGTCTCTGTTGTAGCCTACTTAATCTCCTTGATCTCTGTTATACATTGGGACTTAGATTGTGGCTTTCTAAATTCCAAGATCATTGTGCATCGAATCTACTCAAGAGTCCTCTATGGTTTCCTGAGTGGTACTACATAGTACTTCATGTACCAATCCAACGCATGGCCTCGCAGAGTTTTAGTAATTTTCCCTTTTTGGATGTCATCATTGTTAACGAGGCGGACCATCCATATCACCTCACAAAGGAACCAGTCCTGTTATGGATCCTCTATTCCATTCCCGTTGAACGTGGGTAGTCTAACATCTATCCCTACCATTAGGGTGGTGCTAGGGTTGTTCACTGGATTCCCTGGATTTGCTGGATTTATTGGGGTCGCTGATGGGCTTCCTTGCGCACCAGTCCCGACACTAGGACTACTAGTGTTCACACATGATTCAGGTGAGGAACTTCTAGGTCTCACTTCAAGTGATATTCTTGGAATGTCGTAGTCACGTCTTGTCCTTAGCGTCTCTGCAGACTCTTCTGATTTTTCTCTCTCAGAAATTGAACTATACTCCTCCTCTTCATCGCAAGACCCTTCATCTAGGTGTGACTCACATCCATATTCACCTTTCCTGGGCAGGCTATAAGCCCTCCTGCCTCCTGTTACCTTCCTCCTCTTTCTTGACCGGAACCTCCTCCCACTTCTTAAGAATCCAGTGTCCAACTCATCTTCTAGTCTTCTTGAGAACATTTCTACTTACTAACTTCCATATTACTCCTAAATTTTACACGGAATATCACCTTCACAGACTGCGCGACTCAATCACTAAGTTGTAAAATACCCTTTTCATAAAGGATAATTTTAATCCATAGGTTTATAGACATAACGTACCTTCCCTGAGGTCCTTGGAAAAAATTTCTCTCTGCCTCGCTATACGAGGTTATCGCTTCAACATTGAACTCAGTAACATATCCTTCTAATATGTTATCAATCCACAAACCAACAGCTCTGGAGATAGGGATACTTACTTGCATTGTTTCTTGTGTCAACTGGTCGGTCCACTCAACTACTCCTCTTCACTGGAAGTTAGTCTTCCAGGGTTCTAACTCTGACAGCCATTCTTGCACTATAGTGGGGAATTTCATTAAAAAAATTTCATGGATATCTGGGTATAGATATCGTTGTAACCAGTTCTCAGGACTCAGCTGCAAGCCCTTGCTTTCCTTCTGCGCAAATATAAGCATATTCAACTCCAGCCAATCCTCAACTTCACTCTTATTCAAGTGCCACAACATTTCCCTTTTTTTTATCAATAGGGTCCCGAAAACGGAACCATTTGTTGGCCACTTTTCCTAACTCATGCAACCCAGGTTCTTGTTGATGTAATTGTAACTTCGGAATGTATTCACTTGTATTTATTATCTATTGTAACCCGATGTTTATTCTTGGATGTTCTTGTGTCATGTCATGACCCGATGTTCCTATCGAGAGGATCTATAATGTAAACAAGTCATGTCAAGTCATTGTGGGTAACCCTCCTATTGTCTAAGGGTTAAAGTCCCCACAGTTCCAGGGCACAAGGGTTATTAGACTCTCCTAATGAGGTCAGCCCTAGTAGGGTTTTAGTTATGTTGAGAATTAGTATAAATAGAGAGGTGACCTCTCTATTTATCACACATCTCCTACACACTCATTTGTAGTGCATAGCTGAGGAAGAGAAAGACACTGGGGCAAGAGGAAAGAGCTTAGTGCTGTCGGGAGATTGCCTTACTATTTTTGGGTTTCACTTTGGTGTTGATTCTGTCTCTGAGGAAGTTGCGGGGTTTTCTCCATTTATGGTTTCCCTGAGGAAAAACATTGTGTTCATTGTCTCTTGTGTTTGATTGTTGTGCTTGTTGTTCTCTCAGTTAAAGATCCTAATGCTATGCTAGCTTAATGTTTAAAATCTAACATGGTATCAGAGCTAACCTGAGAAGAAGACACTGTGCAGCTGCGGGAACTAGGGATTCCTATTTTGTGGATCTCTCTCCATAGATTTTCAGCAAAAGTAGGGTGGAATAACTCTACTCCCTAGGGCGTATCTTTTTGTTGAAGCAGAATCCAATTCTGAGGTTTTTCAGTTTTGGACCCGACACTGCTACCAAAAATTAGGGCTTTTCACAGAAGTGGAATTTTTCAGTCAGCCCAGGCCTGGATTGATCTCCTCCCCAAAATTGAAGTTAGGGATCAAATTCAAAGCATTTGGTTGGACAGAACTCCAGAAAAGAAAAACCCTAATCTGCTCCTAAACCAGTACTGCAGGATTTCAGCTTCAAATCCAGATCCGACATCTTGACCTGGTAAGATCTAAATATTTTGTATTTCCATTTCAGGTTCTCAGTTAAGATGTCTCATCATACCAAGCTTGATGAAAATCTTGAGGGAGCTGATAACTTCTAAGCCTGGAAGTATAGGATCTCCCTGGTCCGGGAAGAAAATGAGTTGGACTCCTATATCCAAGAGGAGGTTCTAGTTCCAGAGGGAGATGAGGCCAAGGCCTTACATAAGAAGAAGTTGGTTATGGAAAAGAGGATCATTACTGATTCTATCAAGGATCACCTCATTCCACATGTGTCCTCCCTCAAGACACCTAAAGCCATGTTTGATTCCCTAACCAAATTGTTTGAAGGGAAGAACATCAATCGAAAGATGACTCTAAGGAACCAGTTGAAGAATGTCAAGATCCAGAATGAGGAGACCATCCAGTCATACTTCACAAGGGTCTCCCAAATCAAAGAACAACTAGAAGTTGTAGATGAATAAATGGAGAATGTAGAAATTGTGATGACAACATTGAATGGCCTCCCTAGGTCATGGGATTCTTTCATCCAAGGAATATATGCTAGAAAGAAGTTGGTCAAGTTCAGTAGACTGTGGGAAGAATGCTCTCAAGAAGAAGCTCGGATAGCTACTCGAGAAGAAAATATGGGACGTGAAGATCAAGCTCTCATAGTAAACTCCAAGAAAGGAAAAAGGGAAAATCATCATCACCAAGGTAAGCATTCTCATCAGAAAAATAACTTTATGAGAAGGGATCCATCAAGACTCAGATGTTATACATTCGATGAGATAGGACACTTTGCTAAAAACTATCCCAAGAATAAGAATGGATCCAAGAAGAAGAAGAACTCCAAAAGAAGACATCATGCTCACACTTCCAAGGATGATGATCCTCCCAGGAAGAGAGTAAAACAAGAAAGTGAAGATGAATATGTTCTGATCTCTGCTCTCACGGGAACTATCACTCATGGAAGCAAAGATTGGCTTATTGACAATGGGGCTTCCAATCTCATGACAAGTTTCAAGGAATCCTTTGAGAAACTATCTGAACATAATTCACCCCATCAAGTGAATCTTGGGGATGACTACCAATATCCCATAAAAGGTAGTGGTGAATCCTCCTACAAGCTAGACTCTGGAAAATCTATAAAAATGATAGATGTCTTGTTTGTACCAGGATTGAAGAAGAATCTTCTATCCATATCAGCATTAGATGCAAAAGGTATGAGGGTTGCATTTGTAGATGGCCAAGTCATCATGTGGCCAAGAGGAAAGACTATTGATGATGCAATAGTGATTGGAGAATAAAAACGAGGCTTATACAAGCTGAAGGGCCATCCAGAACAAGCTATGTTCCATGACACAGTAGAGCCAAATGAACTTTGTCACAGAAGGCTTGCACATGTGCATTATAGAGCACTACCACTTGCAAGCAAAGCTATTGAAGGTCTTCCAGAAATTCAAGTAAAACATGAAGGGGTCTGCAAAGGATGTGCCAAAGGAAAGGATACAAAGAAGACATTTCCAAGTAGCGAGAGCAAGGCAAAAGGAATCTTGGAAATCATCCACTCCGATGTATGCGTACCAATGTCATCAAGCTCACTAATCGGGTATGTATACTATGTTTCTTTCATTGATGACTTTTCTAGGAAGACATGGATTTACTTCATGAAGAACAAAGATGAAGTTTTTAGAAAGTTCAAGGAATTCAAAGCCTTGATTGAGAATCACACAGAAAAGAAGATCAAGACCTTTCGATCAGATAATGGCGAAGAATTCACATCAAATGAATTCAAAGACTTATGCAAAGAATCAGGGATTAAGAGGGAGTTGTCCAATCCTTACAAATCACAACAGAATGGGGTTGCAGAAAGGAAGAATAGAACCATCATGGAAGCTGCAAGAGCAATGCTTCATGATCAAGATCTTCCTATGCATCTATGGGCAGAAGCAGCCAGAACAACGGTGTATGTATAGAACCGTACTCCACATAGAGTACTCGAGAACAAGACTCCTAAAGAATTCTTCTCCGGCAAGAAACCAGAAGTCATCCATCTCAGAATATTCAGCTGTCCAGTGTACATACACATACCAAAAAAAAAGAGAACAAAACTAGATCCTTCAGGAAAGAAGGGTATATTTGTGGGATACTATGAAAGCTCGAAGGCTTACAGAATATACTTCCCAGGATACAAGAAGATCAACTTCAGTATGGATGCAACATTTGATGAAGACACAGCTTACAACAAATCCAGAAAGAGACCTGCTGAAGATACTGAAGAAGTAGAAGCACCCAGAATTCATGATACAACCATGAATGAAGAAATTCAAGAAGAAGATCGAGAATTTGAAGAACCACAAAGACCTGTAGATCCACCTCAGGAGAAGAATCCTCACAAGAGGAAACCTGCTTGGGTACGAGAAATTATCCAAGGTGTGGAAAGATATGGGGCTCCAAAAGAGAATCACAGAGAAAGAAAGAGAACCGGATCTTGTTCCGGATATGTAGATTTACTATGTGATGTTATCAATAAAGAACCTTCCAACTATGAAGAAGCGGCAGAACGGAAAGAATGGAAGGATGCTATGATCGAAGAGTATCAATCAATCATGAAGAATGATGTTTGGGATGTTGTCCCAAGACCAGAAGGGAATTCAGTTGTAACTTCCAAATAGATCTACAAGATCAAGCATGCTGTAGACGGTAGCATTGAAAAATGTAAGGAAATATTTGTGGCTCATGGCTTCTCAAAGAAGGAAGGAATATATTATGAAGAAACATTTGCTCCTGTGGCCAGATACACTTCCATCAGAATAGTACTTGCTTTGGTTGCAGTAATGAAATGGAAGATACACCAAATGGATGTCAAGACTGTTTATTGAATGGTGTAGTGGAAGAGGAAGTGTATGTAGAACAACCACTCAGTTTTGAGACACATGACAGGGAGTCTCATGTGTGCAGATTGAAGAAAGCCCTGTACAGTTTGAAATAGGCACCCAGGACATGGTACAGCAGAATTGACAGCTTTCTATCCAGTTTGGGCTTTACCAAGAATAAAGCAGATTCCAACCTTTACTACAAAGTTGAAGATGGCAATCCAGTGATGCTTCTACTATATGTAGATGATCTATTTGTAATAGGTATGGATGGGTTGATTGCTGATACAAAGAGAAATCTTGTTGCCAAGTTCAAAATGAAGGACTTGGGTATGATGCATTATTTTCTAGGTATGGAGGTGTGGCAGAATGTGGATGGAATCTCCCTCGAACAAGGGAAGTATGCAGTAGAAATCCTGAAGAGGTTTGGGATGATGGACTACAAGGCTATGGCCACACCTATGGCATCGAACCTGAAGCTATTGAGTGATGCTTCATTAGAGACAATTGATTCCACGATGTATCCTCAGATGATTGGGTCCTTGATATATTTGATGAACACAAGACCAGACATTTTCTTTGCTGTGAACACCTTGAGCAAGTTCTTGACAGATCCGAGACATGTTCACTTGATTACTGGAAAGCACATTCTGAGGTACCTAAGGGGTACAATTGATTATGGGATCAAGTACGAGGCAAATTAAAAGATCAACCTGGAGAGTTATGTTGATTCAGATTGGGTAGGAAATTCCATCAATAGGAAAAGCACTTCAAGTTGTTGCTTTAGTATGGGATCAGGTGTGATCTCTTGGTTTAGCAGGAAGCAATCCTACGTGGCACTAAGTACAGCTGAAGCAGTGTATGTCATAGCTTGTTCAGCTAGTTGTGAGGCAGTATGGCTGCGGAAGATACTGTCCGATTTATTTGATCTCCAAGTGGATGCTACTTGTATACATTGTGACAACCAGAGTTGCGTGAATTTGTCAGAGAATCCAGTGTTCCAGGACAAGTCGAAGCATATTGAGATCAAGTATCACTATATCAGGGATATGGTGCAGAAGGGAGCAGTGAAGCTCCAGTATGTTGCGATGGAGGAACAGATAGCTGATGTATTGACAAATCCATTGGCTAGGGTGAAGTTCGAGTACTTCAGGGAGAAGCTTGGTGTTCTCCAGATCGAGGTTTCCTCCAAGGGAAAGTGATGAGACCCATAGCCATTCTGACATGGTGAGAGGATTGGTTCCTTCCATGGTCAAATGTAAGGGCTGAGCCATTTTGTCATGGTGAGAGGATTGGTACCTTCCATGTCAGATATGAGTGCTGAGATCCATAGCCATTCTGACGAGTAGGTTAGATATAAGGGCTGATCCATTCTGTCATGGTGAAAGGATTGGTTCCTTCCATTTCATATATGAGTGCTAGCCATTCTGTCGAGTAGGACAGATGTAAGGGCAACTGCCATTCTCCTGGATAATGGAGGCACCTGGTCAGTTACTAGGTAGCTCAGTCTAGGATTGGGGGCCATTCTGATATGACTATAGGATTGGTTCTTATAGGATCAAATGTGAGTGCATGCATTTTTTAACATACTTGTTGGATTGGTTCCTTGTATGTGTCGAATGTAAGTGCAGAGCCTTTCTTTGATCATTTGTTGATTAGATATAAGTGCTGAGCCTTTCTTCAATCATTGGTTGATCAAATATAAGTGTTGTTCCTTTCTTCAATCATTGGTTGATCAGATGTAAGTGCAGTGCCTTTCTTCGATCATTGGTTGATCATATGTAAGTGGAGGAGCCTTTTCGCATGGAGGATTGGTTCCTCACATGGCCAAGTGTAAGTGCTGGGCCTTTTTTCGATCATTGGTTGATCAGATTTAAGTGTTGGGCCTTTCTGATAGGGTTGTGGGCTATGTTTCCGCATGGTCAGATGTGACTGTTGGGCGTTTCCTTTCTGATATGATTATAGTATTGGTTCCTACATGATCAAATGTAAGTGTTGGCCCTCTGATCAGATGTAAGTGCTGGGAGGGCCATTCTGACTTAAGTGTCAAATATAAGCGTTGAGGAAGACCTACATGGTGGCTAGGCCTACGTCCAACATGAAAAAGGGCTAGCTCTATAGAACTTCTTATGACGAGAAGAATAATGAGATAGCACCTGTGAAGATTTAGTATTGATGATCCAGCAAAGATGATCCAGATCGAGGGATGATCCAGATCCAAAGACGAAGATGACTTGAAGATGATGAAGAATTGAAGACGAAGATGACTTGAAGATGCAGATGATGAGAAGATCCAGAGAAGAAGAACAGTGATGAAAATTATGTCGAGAGAATACCTTCCTAGTTAAGAGGGAGTGTTGATGTAATTGTGACTTCGGAATGTATTCACTTGTATTTCTTATTTATTGTAACCCGATGTTTATTCTGAGATGTTCTTGTGTCATGTCATGACCTGATGTTCCTATCAGGAGGATCTATAATGTAAAAAAGTCATGCAAGTCATTGTGGGAACCCTCCTATTTTCTAAGGGTTAAAGTCCCCGCAGTTCCGGGGCACTAGGGTTATTAGACTCTCCTAGTGAATTCGGCCCTAGTAGGGTTTTAGTCATGTCGGGAATCAATATAAATAGAGAGGTGATCTCTCTATTTATCACACATCTCATACACACTCAGTTGTAGCACATAGCTGAGGAAGAGAAAGACACTGGGGCAAGAGGAAAGAGCTTACTGTTGTCAAGAGATTGTCTTACTGTTTTTGGGTTTCACTTTGGTGCTGATTCTATCTCTGAGGAAGTTGTGGGGTTTTCTCCATTTATGGTTTGCCCGAGGCAAAACACTGTGTTCATTGTCTCTTGTGTTTGATTGTTGTACTTTTTGTTCTCTCAGTTAAATATCCTAATGATATGCTAGCTTAATGTTTAAAATCTAACAGTTCTACATAGTTCGTCAACCCAACAAACACCCGAGATACCGCCCCGATAGAGCAAGCCCTGTCGGCAATGCTTATAGAGCAGGTGTAATCTCACCCAAGATATCTCTTTGATGGGTAACTGCCAAAACCATGTGAGTCCGTGATTTGTCGAAGGGTCCCTTGGTGCGTGACCAAGGATCTTGACCAAGTCGCGAGGATGGAGGGATTGTAGTCCCTTGGCACGCGACCAAGGAGCTCGACCAAGTCATGAGGATGGAGTCATTTCCACCGAACTGTAGCGCACACCGCGCATATATTTTATTAACTATTAACGGAGTGACACAAATTCATTCTTAGTACTCAAAAATAATTGAAAATAAGAGCAAGCTAGCCGAAAGGTGCAACATAGTAGATGTGTAATAGTGCTTGCACCATAAACATAAACTAATACTCAAAAGTTGTGCACAATAACCTATTCATGCAGTCAGACTTCTATTAACAGTACAACATTCGTTCGTCCATGACAGGAATTGCATTGTAAACATAAACATAAGCATAAACATAAACAACCACACACATTCAATAATCAGCACATAGGAAAGTTCATGTGGAAACCCATCTGGGAAAAACCATAAGGCGCTCTTCATCTGGCATGAGAAATATATGGCGCCTTCAGCCTACATTTGACTGTAAACTATCTTAGATCTAGATTTCTGCTCAGATCCTCTCTTACTCTCTTCCTCTCTATCTTATTTCTCCTAACTACTGCTACCATCTACTGATCCACACATGGCCTGGATCGACCTCTCTAGCATCTACACCTCTCTAGTAGAGATTCTCTCCTACTACACTACCTCTGAATGCATCCTGCAAACTTCCAACTAATCTTCCATTCAGATCTCACACATTTTTCCTATTAACCCTTCAAGCATAATATAAAAGAAACCTAAACAACAACTCCAAAGCCACTTAAAATCCAACCTTCTAACTATTGAATCCCTCCTATTTATACTATTTTACATGACCACGCAGGGTCGACTGCATATAGGCAGTCCGTTAACTGTCACCATCAGCCGCCCCTTAGGCTATAGCTATGGTGATCATGACTTGACATGAGGCACTAACGACCTTACTTACATCATGCGTTCACTCATGTGCCATCTGTCGACTTAAGCCGACTTCAGCACCCACGATCATCCTGTCACTTTCAGTCGTTATTCTTCACTTGTGCTACTGCTTTACCCTGCGGCATATTCCTTTCACACAGTTTCCCTTTACTGCACAGGTCACATTTTTGCTCCTATTCATTCTCTTATGTAGATTTCTTCTTCCGTGAAGTTTCCTTTGTCCGCGCAAATTTCCTTGTCTACGGATTTCTTCTATTCCTGCAGTGTGCTTCCTTTTCCTTGTTTGCACTTGCACGGTGGACTGACTCTTGCACGTTTCTTCGTTTGCGCTAATTTTATGTGCGCTTTCCCCAGGCCCCCAACACTCACATGTGGCTCGTCCTGAGCCATGAAGCAATGGACGTAGTAGGTGGCGCAACATGCATGACATTTTTTTTTCCATGCACCTTTCTCCTGCTTCCTCTCTTGCATGTTTTGTCCCTTGTGTTTTTATTTTATTTTATTTTTTATTTTTTAATTTTGGCATTTTTTCCTGCACCATGGGCTCATCCCATACTTAGAAAAATTTTAGATGATGAAGCTTGGAGTTATACAATTTCATCTTCAGCCTTGTCTTGTTTTTCCTCTTCTTGTCACAGTCTTGTGGCTCGTTCTCAAGTCACATCAGGTAGACAGGGAGTCTATAGCATGGGAGTTGCACTACCATCTTTCTCCATTTTTGCTAGAAGTGCCTAACTGGTGATTGCATGTGCATAGTTGTTTCTCACCACCGTATTTTCCATATATATGAACTTTGAAGAATGAATCATTGTCCATATTGAAAACCAGAAAATCCCCAAATTCAAGGGGTTGATCAGGGATGAATGATTACCAACCTTTGACCAAATTCATCTCAACATCACAGTCTACAAGCCATATCTGGAAATGTGGCCCTTCTTGGAAGTCGACATCTTCCCACTTGGTCCTTCCACCCATTCAAGCCTCACCTGGACTGCCAGAAGTTGGGCCCATTCACCAGCCCTGCAGACTTAGTCAAGTGGGGAAAGAACTCGGATCCCCACTGGATTACTTCTGTGTGTCATAGCCAAGGCTGCTAACCAACTAAGAAAGAAATAGCCAAGGATGACTTCTCTGGAGACTTCTAGCTTACTTGAAATAACTTGCAGACTGATAACATCCTCATGATTCCCATATTTGAAGATAACCCACACACTGAAGGTCGCAACAACTTCTTTATTTGACAGATCTCCTCACCTTGGTGCACCCCAACCCATCTATAACTGGTGCTCAAGCAGCACAAGCAAGTGATGTTAGATCTAGGTGCACCCTTATTTTATAAGAGGAGCATGGGTTCCCATGCCATCTTGACTTATCCAGATGAATCATTAGGACAATACCCTCCTCTAGCACACCAAATCTGCGTCTTAGATTTGCAATGATTAACCCTGTCGTCATTTTCCTGTACTGATAGCCATGATTGAGTATTGATGTGATGGCTGGTCATCATCACAGATTTTCCTGTACACAATAAGCTAGTCATTCTATCTAGGGCGATGTCTTATCACGAGCGCCACTTCTTTGTTGAATCCTCGTGCATTTGATGGTCCATTGGTGTCTACCAGTTGTCTTCCACTGACCACCAGTTGCCTCTTACCTAGTTTGTTGGCGAGTTTACAGTGCGCCATTCTTCAGCACGACTTCCTCTTTCCGTGCCAGGATGCGATGGAGATGCATCTTCTCATATGTTTTTTTTTTGTTCCATGCCTCGGCCATATGGGACCGTGCTATAGTCATCATGGTATGGTTTTAATCGGATTCCATTGATCATACCCACAACCGGTGTTCCATCCAACTTATTTAGTTTTACCGTGGCTGCTTCAGTAATGTGCGCGACCACAAATGGGCCTAGATAGTTTGTTTTGAGCTTACCTGGGTGCTTGAGGAACTTGCTGTCATACATCAAAACAAGGCCGCCAACCTTGAACTATTTTTTTTTTATGTGGTGGTCATGCCACGCTTTGTGCCGCTATTTTTCCACATTTTGATGGAATCCCACAATGATGCATTCTTCCTCCATTTGAATCAGCTGCGCAAGTTTTTGTTCTATGGCATCGGTGTCTGTCATTTATGTTAGCACAACAATTCGTAGGCTCGGCACATTGTACCCCATGGGAACGACTGCTTCTTGTCCATAGACCAATCGGAAAGGAGTGTATCCAGTTATTCGTTTGCATGTTGTTCTGTAAGCCCATAGTACCGCTAAGACTTTCTAGTCCCAGTCGTCTCTGCGCACATTACAGACCTTTGTCAAGGCATTCTCCAGTATCTTGTTGGAGGACTCAACAGTTCCATTTGCTTGAGAATAGTAGGGACTTGTCTTCTTATGCTAGATTTGGAATTTTATAGTCAATTCAACAATTATTTTGTTTACAAAATGCGTACCTTGGTCGCTGATAAGGATCTTCAGGAAACCAAACCTTGTTACTACATTTTCAAAAAAAACTTCACTACAGTTGCTACTGTGCAATCTTTCATAGGTGTCACTTCTGCCCATGTTGTCAAGTAATATGTGGAAGTTATAATATAGCGCGCACCAATCTGTTTCCCTGGTGGACTAATAGGGCCGACAAAATCCACTACCCATTTATCAAAGGCCTGCAGTGTGATTTGTGGCGCAAGTGGCATTTCATCACATCATGATGGTTTTCCTATTCTTTGACACTTGATCACAGTCACGATAGTATTTCCTTGTATCCATATGTAGAGTTGGCCACCAAAGTCCAGCTTGCAAAATCTTGCACAATGTTTCCTTCCCAACGTAGTGTCCTCCTGAGACACCCGCATGTGCTTTAGCCATTACCCATTGCCTTTCATGATCAAAGATGCATCTGCGCAGTATTTCATCTTATCCCAACTTATACAGTTATCCTATGATTAGCATGTAGTCTGCGGCCTTTACAACTAGTTGTTTCTTTTTCCATGTCGTATAATCTTCAGGCGCATAGCCTGTATTCAATAAGTGTATAATAGCATCAAATTCTTTATTGACCACATCGACAACAAATAACTGCACATGAGGAAGATTATCCTCTAAGCTATTTGGTTCTTCACCACTTTCAATGCGTGACAAGTGGTATGGCCCAATAGTCAGTCGGCCTGGCTTTACTATGAATTCAAAGTCAAATTCTTGAAATAGGAGGAGCCATCGACAGATCTCCCCCCCAACACTGGCTTGTTGACTAAGTACTTCAACACAAAATGATCAACGAACATTTTGAAATTTCTACCCAATAGATAACATCTGAACTTTTGTAGCACATAGACCATTCCAAGCCCTTCTCTTTCAATTGTGGTATATTTTTTCTCTGCTATTGACAGTTTCCACCTAGCAAATGCGATTGGGTGGTCAATTGCGCCCTCTCTTGGTTGGGTTAATACTATACCAAGCGCAATTGATGATGCATCAACATGTACATGAAATTCCTTCTTCTAGCCTGGGAATATTAATATTAGCGTAGTGGCCATTTTGTTTTCAACTTATCCAGACTCCCTTGACATTCTTCGTTCCACTCAAATTTGGCATCGTTCTTCAGCAACTTCTCCATTGGGTCAGTTATCTCTGCATACCCTCTTATGAATTTTCTATAATACCTAGTATGTCCCAATGTGGATCTGAGTTGCGTGACCGATGTGGGTGTAGGAAGGTCCAGAATAATTGCCACCTTCGCGGGATCGACTAGGATCCTGTCATGGCATACTACATGGACCAGAAGTACACCAAATGGTGCGTAAAATATGCATTTTCTCAAATTCAGCGCAATTTGATACCGGCGACACCTTTCCAGCATCATGCAAAAATTCTCAATATGGTCTCTTACCAGACCAAAGACCGTCCAATCATCAAAATATACTTCAAGAAACCTATGGATGAAATCTTTAAAAGGAGAAAGTACTATTCTAGAGAAAATAGAAGGGGTGTTTTTAAGGCCAAAGGGCATTACTGTGTATTGGAAGCATCCCCATTCTGTTAGAAAGGTTGTATTGTGGCTGTCCTCTTGTATAATCATGACTTGATGGTAGCCCGAGAATCTGTCTATGAATGAGTACATCTCTTGTCCACCGACACTCTCCAAGACTTCATCTGTAAATGGTGTTGGGAATGGATCATGTAAGCAGACATCGTTTAGTGTCATAAGGTTGACACATATCCTGACTTCTCTTGTCACCTTCTTGTCCTGAACCACTATAGGGCTTATCCACTCTAACTTTTCAATAGGTTCAATAATTCCTGCTTCCAGTATTCAGTCCAGTTCAGCTTTCACTTTTTCTTTATAGCGCGGATTTAGTCTGTACAGGCGCTATTTTATCGGTCTTGCGTCAAGTTTGAGTGGAATTTTCATTTTTCCCAAATCTCCTACTATCCCCTTCATTTCCTTGAAGTTGGTCGGGAATAGGTCCTTGAATTCATGTAATAGATCAGTGATTTTGGCTACTGTCTCTTCGTCCCAATAGTCTTCAATGTTAGAAAACTTTGGATTGTCCAATGAACCAATGTTAACTTTCTTGATCTTCAGCAGCTTGATGAACTGCTCATTGGAAATGCCACTTCCTTCTACTGCGCGCCATCCTTTCGACTCTGGAATATTAATGTTAGTCGGATCATCCTCTGGGTCACTAGAAAATTCCACTTAGTAAGAGCAGAAGGAAGTAAAATCACTGCTAGAAGAAGAATAAGGAGATATCCTAGTGGGTCATCTGACTCCGAAGGATCCACTGATGGTTCAAGTTATTCTTCCCACAAGAGTAAGAAAAAGAGGCGCTACCAGAACCATTCCCGTGATGAATTTAAGAAGGAAAGGTCACCTACCTTTAATGGTGAGATAAAGAATGGACAAGAAGCTAAAGCTTTGCTTCTTGGGATGAGGAAATATTTCCAAGTCCAAGACTATTCAGGAAATATGAAGGCTAGGGTAGCCATATTCAATTTGACTAGAAGAGCATCCATATGGTGGGAGCACTTTAGGCAAGTAAATAAGATCAATGAAAGGAAGATTGTATGGAAGCAGTTCCAGAAGTACTTCAAGTAGAAGTACCTTTCTGACAGGTACTATGATGACAAGATCAAAGAATTCCATGAGCCAAGGTTAGGACAGTAGACCATGGAAGAATATGCAACTAAGTTCCTGGAACTTTTGAGGTATGTCAGGTACATCAAAGATGAAAAAGTGAAGATCCAGCGTTTCCTGAGTGTATTGTCTCGGTCTTACAAAGACAGGATGGAGTTTTATGAACCTAGAACCCTAGAAGAAGCAATAAGGAAGGCTAAGTATTTCTATGAGGAAAGAAAAGGAAAACCCTATTATCATAAGACATGGAAGGACAAGAAGAATGAGAAGTATGCCCCAAGAAAGAAAGGTTTCAAACCTTCTAACTTTAGGAATCAACAAAAGCATCCATACCAAATTGAGAAGTAGCCAGCCAAAGTGATGGGAGAAAAGCCCGAAGAACCACAACAGAATAGAGGACCACTCCAACGTTGGAAATGTGGAGGACCCCACATGCGCAAGAATTGTCCACTTGAGAATGAGAATGCAAGGCCAACTTACAACATTCAAGAGGCAGAAATAGTGGGTCAAGTAGCGAGGGATGTCCCTAGGATTTATGCAGCACTGGAGGACCGCCAAGCAGATCACCAGTCAACTGTGGTTGAAGTTGTAGGTAAGATTGTTAATCAATCTGTTTCTATTTTGATTGACCATGGTTCTAATCACAGTTACATTACCCCTAGAGTAGTGGATATTTGTGCTTTTAAGAAAGTAAAGCATAGGAAATCTTGGTTAGTTCAGCTATCCACTGGAACTAATAGGAAGGTTAGTGAAGTGGTAGAGAAATGTCCATTGGTTATGAGTGGATTGGTCACTTATGTAGATATGAATGTTCTACCACTTGGTTCCTATGATATTTTCATTGGAATGGATTGGTTAGAAGCTCACAGGGTAACTTGATTGTTATAATAAGACCTTTGAGTGCTTGGATGAAGAAGGCAACTCAAGGATTGTGAAAGGCATTCCAAAGGTGATTTTTGTTAGGTAGATTTCTGCAATGCAGTTGAAGAAGTTTTGTAGGAAAGGTTGCCAGTTGTATGCAGCTCATATTTTGGAAGAAATAGAGGATGAAACTCCTAGGTTGGAGGAATTTCATGTGTTGCAGGAATTCAGGGATGTGTTTCCCGATGAGATTCCAAGGTTTCCTTCAAAGAGGGACATTTATTTCATAATTTAACTTTTGCCAGGAGCAGCACCAGTGTCCAAGACACCCTATAGGATGAGTACACCAAAAATGCTAGAGTTAAAGATGCAACTACAAGATTTGTTGGAGAAAACGTACATCAAGCCTAGTGTGTCTCCTTGGGGTGAACCAGTTCTATTTGTGAAGAATAAAGATGGTACACTCAGGTTGTGTATTGATTATAGACAGTTGAACAAAGTCAGGATGAAGAACAAATACCCTTTTCATAGGATTGATGACCTCTTTGATCAAATGAGAGGAGAAAGGGTATTTTCCAAGATTGACTTGAGGTCTGGTTACCATCAGGTGAGAATCAAGGATGAATACATTCATAAGACAACCTTCAGAACAAGGTATGGGCATTATGAGTTTGTAGTGGTACCATTTGGTCTCACAAATGCACCAGCTACATTTATGTGCCTTGTGAATAGTGTCTTCAGCAGGTATATGGACAAGTTTGTTCTTGTTTTCCTTGATGGCATTCTTATTTATTCTAAGAATGACGAAGAGCATAAAGAGCATCTAAGATTGGCATTACAATTGCTCAGGGAGCATCAGTTGTATGCAAAGTTGAGTAAGTGTGACTTTTACAGAGATATGATTCATTATTTGGGTCACATTATCTCAGGTGAAGGCATATCTATATGCTCTAAGAATATTGAAGCCATTATGAATTGGCCTACTCCAAGAAATGTAATAGATGTAAGATCTTTTATGGGACCCGCAGGATACTACAGGAGATTCATTGAGGGATTCTCCAAGGTTGCACATCTAGTCACTTCTTTGCAAAAGAAGGGGATAAAGTTTGGATGGACACCAAGGTGTGAAGAAAGCTTCTAGAAGTTGAAGAATCTTCTCACAAGCGCGCCAGTCTTGAAGATTGCAGACCAAAAAAAGGATTTTGTGGTGTGTACTGATGCATGCAGACAAGGGCTTGGAGGAGTCCTTATGCAAGACAACCACGTGATATGTTATGAGTCAATAAAGCTGAAGGAACATGAGAAGAACTATGCTACTCATGACCTAGAACTTGTAGCCATAGTACATTCCCTCAATATGTGGAGGCATTACTTGATGGGCAAAAGATTTGAGTTAAGGACAAACCATTGTGGTATGAAGTACTTGTTTGATCAGCCAACGTTAAATGCTAGGCAAGCTAGATGGATGGAGTTTTTATGTGAATTTGATTTTGAAATAAAGCACATAAAGGGAAAGGAGAATAAGGTAGTTGATGCACTCAGCAAGAAGGTGTAGGAAATGCATGTGGCATCTCTTAGTATTTTCCAGTCAGATTTGAGACACCATATTGTTAATCATACTGCTGGAGATGAATTGTATGAGCAGGTAAAAGACAAATTGCAGCAGCAAAGTCTTGAGAAGAGGTATGAGGGATATAAATTGGAAGAAGATGGACTTCTTACTTATAAGAACAGAGTCTATATCCCAAATGTAGTAGATTTGAGGAGAATGGTTATGGACAAGATCCACCAAGATCGATATTCTGGTCATCGAGGATATCAGAAGACGATTGCTACAGCCAAAAAGCAGTATTTTTAGCCAGAAATGAAAAAGGATATGGATGAGTACATTTAAAGGTGCTTGAAATTTCAGCAGGTAAGGGTTGAGCATCAACACCCAGCAGGTTTGTTGCAACCTTTTGTAGTTCTAGAATGGAAATGGGAAGTTATTTCCATGGATTTTATTACAAGATTTCCCATGACCGTTGGAGACAACATGATTCCATCATGGTTGTGGTGGACAAGTTGACAAAGGCAACACATTTTATACCGGTTAAGTCTATGCATAAGAATGATGACATTGCAAATATCTTCATGAAGGAGATTTTCAAATTGCATGGATTTCCTAAGGCAATAGTCTCTGATAGAGATGTCAAGTTCACTTCCAATTTTTGGAAAGGGTTGTTTGCAGATTTGGGTACCTACAATTTGAATTTCAGCGTTGCCTAGCATACTCAGACCGATGGGCAGACAGAGAGAGTAAATCAAGTGCTTGAAGACATGCTTCACATGTGTGTGATGGATAAACCAACCAAGTGGGAAGATTACTTACACTTGGTATAGTTTGTTTATAACAATGGACAACAAGCATCCTTGGAGATGAATTCGTATGAAGCTTTGTATGGAAGAAGATGTATGACACTAGTGATATGGGATAATTCAGTGAATAGGATTGTGCTTGGGCCAGAATTGCTCAAGGAGATGGAGCAAGAGGTTTTAAAGATCAAGCATAATCTGAAAGCAGCTCAGGACAAACAGAAAATATATGCAGATAAGCATAGGGTAAACAGAGAGTTCAGTGTTGGGGATCTTGTTTACCTCAGATTGAGGGAAAAGAAGAGCTCCTTGAAGCTTGGAATTTCTGCCAAGCTATCACCTAGATATTGTGAGCCGTTTGAAGTGATTGAAAGAATAGGGCCAGTTGCATATAGACTTGCATTGCCTGCTAGCACTAGAGCTCATAATGTTTTTCATGTTTCTTTGCTTAAGAAATATGTACATGATCGTAACCATGTGATAAATTGGGATGTGATTTAGGTGGAACCCGAGGGAGAGTTCCAAATCGAGCCAATGTGCATCCTTGACAGGAAGGTCACAATACTCCAAAACCGAGCCATATGGCAGGTAAATTTGCAATGGGAGAACTATGGTCCTAAAGAGGCTACGTGGGAGCTGGAGGATGCCATGTGATTGGCACATCCATTTTTGTTCAATTCTGTGGAGCACTGAGGCGATGCCAGTGTAGCATTTTTGTTCAATTTTGTAAAGCATTGAGGACAGTGCTATTGAAGGGGGAGGAGAATGTAACACCTTGGTTTTGACCCCGTTTGCATTAAATGTATATGAGGTATATATTGTAATTAATCATGGTGTGGAGCTAAAGGAAAAAATCTCCACCATGGATTATTGTTTTTATGTTTCGGAGATTAAATCGATGTCGATGGTATTTTGTGCTAGCCAGACATGATATAATGTTGGACACGATGTAAATATGCATCTTAATTAAAAATACCCACAACCAGCTATGTCAATGCAACAATAATGAAGAAGGGCATGATTTTCAAAGGATAAGGGGGGGGATGTTTAACCCTTGGGAGTCATTGGGGAACAACCATGTGTAACAAGATGAACCCATCTAACTGCCAACCACCTATTTGTCTTACTCATCCTTTCCTTGTCTCATCCACCAACTGAATTAATTTCCCCATGAGATTGTTTGGGGCAACTATTTCCTTGAGGGGCATATGCATGGGCAACCGTCAGTGATTGGCAGAACTATCAGTCCTTTGACCACACGCATGCCCAAGGAGGTAGAGAGCATTCAGTTCCTCATGTGGGAAGGAAGAACCCCATTCCACTCTCACGTAGTTGTTTTGTCTTCCTCATGCAGGAGAAGCTTGGCCTCGGGAATATATTGGTGTTCTGCATTTTCCCTTTCACGATTTGGGTATATGTGGTGATTTTCCTTCATGTTGGGGCCATTCTCATTACCCTACACAGGTTTGGAAAATTGTTGTTGTTTTATCCCCGGATTTTGGGTGTTATGAGTCATTTTGGCCAAGTTAAGGCCATAAATGACTCTGAAATTCAAGTTGCTCAGTTTGAGCTATTTTAACCAATTGCCATACCCGATTTGGCCTCTGTGGTGTGTTTCCCTTCAAATTCCAGTGTTGTGAATTGTTGTGTATTTTGTGTTTGTTGGTATTTGGACTACTTGGGATTGGAATGGATTCTAAGCATACTTGATAAACCTAGTGTGTGTATGGGCCTCACAGATAGAGCTAGAGGGCTGACTTTCTTCTCTACACCCCCTAAATATCACTGGAAGAGAAGGCATGGCCCGAGGGACTGCATAGCAAATAAGGGGATGCTTTCTTGTGCTGGGTGTGTGTGGATGTCTTAGAAGTCAGGCTGGTTCTAGTGCAGGTGTCCATAGCTCTTGGATTGAGCTCACTATCTTAGCAGCCAACCTTCCCAGCTCCCTGTTAGCCTGATAAACCCAACTTTGTTGGCTTGGATGAGTTTTGTGTATCCTTAGCTACGTGTGAGCCTACTAGTTTCCCCTTATTCCTTGTGGAATCATGCCTAGCTCAGGGGTGGCAGTGTTGTTGAGTGATTGATGAGCACACTAGCCTATGGTTGGGTGGAACGTTGCAGCAACGTAGCTGGTTGCGAGACAAGATTCTCCTATGATAAGTATTCTTGTGTTTAAATCCTTGCAATTGTGTTTGTTTTATAAATCCATATGAACATGTTAAATGTTGTGAATGAATGAAATTGCTTCCACTGTTTGATAATCGTATATATGAATTAGAATTTCCCCTAGACATTCAGAACTGCATAGCAGAAACGGAGAAGAATCTCTGGCAGGAACGGAATCATCAAAAGCTACATTAGGAGTGTAAAAAGGCTGAGGAATGGATCCTTGACCGGGGACACACGGTTGGATGCATGAGCCAAAATGAGAAGACAGTGGCGGTTTATTGGCTAATGAAGAATTTGGTTGGTTGTCTTGCTTGGGACAAGGAGAATGCAAAAGCGAGCGATAATGTTCAGGATCAATGGAGGCTCTCCATATCGGCAGCCATCCAGTGTGTGGAATTGAAAGTGGATTTCCTCATCTTGCGCCTAGGATTTCAATTCCCACCTTCCCCTCCCTCTGGCGAGCCGAAACCGGATTTGATTGGTACCAGCCATGGTGGTGGGAAGGACCTTTCCTATATTCTACTGTAAGTCAGCTAGTGGTCGGTCTAATTTGGGCCGTGTTATCAACCTCTTTTTTTTTTCTTTTTTCTTGGCCTCCTTAAGTTCTAGATGTAAAGGCTTATGGACCTGGTTTTTTCCTCTTGTAATGCCAAAAGATGACAATTCAGACCTGTTTTGTTTATGGGTGGTTTGGGGGATGCGTGCTTGCATTTGTAGGCTCTAAGTTAGCGACGATCAAGTATGTGTCTACAGTTTAGTTTTTTGTGGGAACTAGGTAAGAAAACTTTGTATCAGGATTATGAATGAAGAGATCATGGTTTACTACCATAAAACGATGAAAATATTTATGATAATGTTTTGTACGAACTCTGGATATTTTTAATATAATTTAATGACTTTTACTTTAAAAAAACAACTTATCCAACACCCATCCACAACCCATTAACCTCTAAACTATTAATCCATAGTCTACTAACTCAATAACTATAAACAACCCACTAACTTGAATTGTCTTTTGTTTTACCTTAAAAGTTTTGAATCCCATTACCATTGTAACGTGCTTTTCTTTTTAATCATAACATGCCATAAAAAATTAAGTATATCTTGGATGATGCATTTTTTAATCATAACATGCTTTTCTTTTTAATCATAACATGCCATAAAAAATTAAGTATATCTTGGATGATGCATTTTTTAATCATAACATGCCGTGGAAAATTAAGTACATCTTGGATGATGCATTTTTGTTACATGAGTGTGCATCTTATCATGGCAAGTTTAGAGTGATTCTTATTATGATTCTTTTTAGTCATAATATGACATGCAAAATTATACATTTTTGTGTCATGAGTGTGCATCTTATGTCAAGGTTATTTCAGTTTAAATCATAATTAATACTTATTAACTTGTATTAACTTGTATGGTAAACTCCATTTTGTATATTTTAAATTAAATATTTGATTTTATATNTATATATATATATATATATATATATCTTAAATTAATATATTTATTAAAAATATTTTATTATTTTGTTTAAGTGATTGTATAATTTAGAAATAATAATTTAGTATGATTTCTTCATTATAATTCAAAAGTGTTTATAATTGACAATCTTAAAACTAATCACAATACGTCTGATCATTTCTTTCTCTTAAAAGTAAGTCTCTCTCTCATTGAGAACATTGTTATGTGCATATAAGAATGAGTCTCTCTCTCATTGAGAACATTGTTATGTGCATATAAGAATGAGTCTCTCTCTCATTGAGAACATTGTTATGTGTATATAAGAATGAGTCTCCCTCTCATTGAGAACTCTGTTTATTATTTTGTTTAAGTGATCGTATAATTTTACAAATAATAATTTAGTATGATTTCTTCATTATAATTCAAAAGTGTTTATAATTGACAATCTTAAAACTAAAGACAATACATCTCATCATTTCCTTCTCTTAAAAGTGAGTCTCTCTCTCATTGAGAACATTGTTATGTGCATATAATAATGAGTCTCTCTCACATTGAGAACATTGTTATGTGCATATAATAATAGCCGAAAATATAAGGATTTTGGTTAGTATTCATAGTTTTAGTTTTAATAAATGAACAACACATCATGAAGACAACACACATGTATAAATGCTCTTAGAATAACATTGTTGGTGATGATAGACTTTACCTTTTCTATTGTACTCATATTGTTGTATTAATGGAAACACATGATGAATAAAAGATATTGAATTTTGAGTTTTGAACAAATACTCTCGACATACTTTGTTTTCTGGGATAATTTTTCATTTTTATTTTCAGATTCCTATATTATATTTGATGGTATCAAAGAGAGTTGGATATTATTGTTGGATTCCTGAAGGTGTGGAGTTTGAAGTTGTAGAAAGAAGCATAATTTTTTTTAAGACATAAATATGGCCACAATTGTTGCAAGAGATCCTCAAAGGATAATGGAATGATTTGATGGCATTGGATTTAATCTTTGGAAACTTAGGATGAAAATGTTATTGTTGAATAAGGACTTGGTCAATATAGTAAAAGGGACTGAGACTAAACCTACCAAAGATACATATTTGATCAGTAAGTGGGAGGAAAAATAAGGTAGTGCTCATTCATGTATGTACTTTTAAGTTTGAGTGATAATGTTCTTTTGCGTTTAAGTGAGGAAAAAACAATAAAAGATACTTGGGATCAGTTAATTAAGTTATATAAATCCAATTATGTTAGTACAAGATTGTATCTTCGAAGAATATTTTTAGGGTTAAAAATGCAGGAAATAGATAAGATATCATACTTTTCATATCAGTTTAAGTTTCTCAAGAATCAATTAGTAGCCTATGGGTCAACGATTGCAGAAGAAGATGTTGTCATGACGCTTCTTGAAAGTTTTCCAGAGTTTCATTGTGGATTAGTAATAGCATTGAGCACTCAAGCTAAATTAGATTTGTCTACAATAATAGCAACACTACTTGAAGAAGAGATTAGAAGGAAGGATGTGGGCTTGAATGATGAGAATGCTACAACACCATTTTTCAGTTGTAAATAAGGGTAAAACAAAGAATAAAAGTGACAAAGTATTTCATCCCTCTTAGTCTAATTTGTCAAAGAATGGAAAAGACATGGAAGTGGATAAAAAGAAGGGTAATTGCTTTTACTATGGAGATCCTGGACATTTTAAGAAACAATGCAAATTATGGTTAGCATGGGTCGAAGAGGTATATAAAAGGAAGGTATCTAAAGCTAATATGATTTCAAGTAATGATCATCTTTCCTAACTTAGGAGTCATTTGCTAGAGTTTGGTTCCACCATGGTATTGGTGCCACTAGTGCCGCTGCTACCACCTGTGCCATTTAGTGCCACCGGTGCCAATCCCTACACTTTAGGAGCCACTCAGAGTGCCACCAGCAACCTCCATCAGTTGGTTGTGGTAAGTGGGTAGTTATTCTAGGTTAACCTCTAGTTACATTCAGTTAGATGTCTTTCAGTTGAGTTAGCACCAGTCTTGCTTGACTCCATGGGAGTAGGTGTTCTTTCTCACCTACCTCATTAGTTTAACTAGTTTAACTGATTCATAGACTGAATTAGACATGTGAAGTTAGACTAGTGAGCTTCGATAGTGATTTAGACACTCCTAGTTAGCTAGTCAGTCAGGATTGATTTGGTAGATCCAAATCTTATCCATGAGATTTGAATTCTCCTTATTGTAACACTGTTGTATACTATTGGAATTAATGAAGATTAATGTTGTAATTTACTGATCAATTCTTATTAGTTTTCTCTAAAATGTTTCTTGTTCAGTGTACATTGTTCTTACTATTCCACTGCAAAATTCTACCTTTCAATTGAACTCATTGCATGTATATCAATGGTTCAATAATTCAAACATGGTATCAGAGCCTTGTTCAGGCTAGAAACAAGTTTGTTTGACCTCCATTGTACATTAGAAGCAGTTGGGTTTCCACAAATTTCCTGCAATTTGTGTTTTTCTAACACTGGATTCATCCAGATAAGTCTCTGCAGGTGTGACGACCCTGAGAAAGTGTACATGTCGATGTAGAAGGCTTGAAACTGACATGATTGTGAATCGATTTTGGTTTTTGTAGTGTTACTTGCAGGTACTTACACAGGTTGTTGAGGAATTGACTGATCGGCATGAATATTGATGGATTCTCCAGCTCTTGTACCCTGAATCCTTACACCCTTCAACTATGTTGATTAGAGGGTATATATGTAGGTCTCCTTACACAATCTTGGCATGTTTAGGATGAAAATGGGAAGAGAGAAAGACCCCCATCACCCTACTGAGAAAAACAAGTTCTTGAATCAGTTGGATGAAGCCTTTGGCTTCCTATGCACTCATATCTCTCATGATCTTTTGTTTCACCTTGAGGGACTAAATAATATAAAGGAATCTTGGGAGAAGCTTAAATATTTGTTTGGAAAACAAGACGATCTTCGAGGGCACATATTGGAGAATGAGCTCATTGCATTTCATCCTAGCAGTTTCAAAACTATTCAATAGTTTTTCACAAAATTAAAGTCACTAGCAGTGCAAAGTAAAATATACGGAATAGAGAGGAAAGATGAGCAACTGGTTCTATCAGTATTGAGAAATATTGGCTCAGAGTACTCTTTCTTTGTCTCTAAATTCCATTCCGGAAGAACTTCCATCCCCAATTGGAAGATTCCTTTTCTAGATGCTTTTGCCAAGTCCTTAATATAGGAGAAGGATAATTTGGTTCAAATGGGAGTGCTTCAAACCTCCAAGAATCAAGCTCTTCTGATGTCAGACTCAAATAATGTGCAATCTAGAGGGAAGCACAAGGGGAAGGAGCCCAAAGCCATTGATTTGAATCCAAAAGAGAATAAGATATCTTCAGATGGAGCCTCAGGTTCCAGAAAAGATAGGATTAAGTGTCCATACTATATGAGGGGAAATCCAGTGCATGAAGAAGACCCTCGACCAGTTGACAACACTCCTTGAACATAACAATATTTCCCTTCCACAAGGTGTATAGATGTCTGATGCTGGAGAGTATACTGAAGAATATGAAAGGTGCCTTGCTTTGAGAGCAGACCTCACTCTGTCAAAGGCTTACTTGATAGATTCTGGAGCATCCAACCATGTGGTTTCCTCTAAGGAATCCTTCACCACTCTCACTCTATCAAGAGGACCTAGCACTCATATGGGAGATGACTCCAAAATCCCAGCTGTCGGGAGAGGTTCCATTAAAATCCAACATGATGAGTTCAAGAGTGTACTCTATGTTCCCTCTCATGCAGCAAAGCAAGTTGTTCAAGATGATGAAGAAGAAGAATCTTCAACACACTCAATTCAAATTGAAGAAAGTCTCCTTGGAGTGACTCCTTCACCTACTGCTATGGAAGTTTATGAGATCTCTGATATATCTCATCTTCTCATATATCTAATCAAGAAGAAGATATTCGAATCTCTATTATTGAAGAAAACCTCTCCTTTCATTCTATGCAAACATTCTCTAGTGATTCTTCTATTTTAAATTCGATGCAAAGTTTGCGAGTGATTGTTTCAAAAAATGAAGAGGAATTTGATTTCTCTCTCTCTAATGTTGTTGCTGGTGTGCAGAAAAGTAACAATTTGGATATCTTGGAAGAAATATCATATTTTAGGAGTGATCTATTCACTCTCTTTGATCTAGAGCTTCCAACAAATTCCTACATGTTTGCATGCACCGATACTCAAAATTTTGTTGAAGAAGGAGAAAATTGTTCATCTACCATTTCGGTGGGGCACTTGGAACATTTGTTCTGCACTATTGGATCTGATATGACCTTATTTGGTTCTATTTTTAAGTTTCAATAGCCTTCAGTCATGCTTGTAGCTATTCTCATCAATTTTGGTGTGAAAAGTCAAGTACCACAAGTCTCTTTCAAAATTGTTGTTCGAGATTTGATGTCAGTTTTCTCCTATGAGTTTGTTGATATTATATTTTATGGATCATTAGTTATTTTGAAGCTATATCATATTATGGAGATCAATCATTCACTCTCCATGGTCCTAGGGATTCTCTACCTTTCTATTTGATCACATGCTCATCTCCTCATAGAACTAGTAAAGATGGAGACATTCTGCATTCGCCTGGACACTTGCTCCTAACACTTGGAGATGATTTTACCTCACATGGTTTGATGTTCAAGGATGCAATATATCAGTTGCTTGGGTTTTCCTCACATTGTTTGAATTCTCAAGCACTTTTTCTCTCTCATCTATTGATCTCAGTTTCTCTACATGGGTCCAATTTTCATCTTGCAGATGTCTATGTTTCTGATTCAGTTGAGCATATTCTTATTCTTCCAAAGAGGAAAATTCCTCTAGACATAATAATTATTTTGGATAGGTTCACATGCATAGTCTCAAGATGTTGTTGCACAGAAGGACCAAGATACTGCATTTGTTGCTGCATAGTGCTGCAAATTGTAACAAAGTTTTTGCAAGTTATTTTCCAAAGAGGAAGATTTTTCTCCTAACAATAGCTTGTCCTTCTTGTTATTGCTTATTTTTAGGGGGGGGGTCCCATGAAGTTTTCCCCATTTTCCTTAGTTTCTTATGCAACTTTTAATTCTTTTAGATTGTAATGGGTGAATTTTGGCCTAGTTTCCAGGGCCCAAAGTTGCCAAGTTAGGATTAAAGGAGGGTGTTAGGATTATATAATCCTCCCTTGTCCATATGTAGTCTAATTGATCATATTGCATAACTTAGGAGTCATTTTCTAGAGTTGGTGCCACTAGTGCCACTGGTTCCATTGGTGCCATCGGTGCCATTTGGTGCCACTAGTTCCAATCCATACACTTTAGGATCCACTCTGAGTGCCATCAGCTGGTTGTCGTAGGTAGGTAGTTATGCTACTTTAACCTCTAGTTACATTCAGTTATATTTATTTCAGTTGAGTTAGCGCCAGTCTTGCATGAATACATGGGAGTAGGCACCATTTCTCACCTACCTCATCAGTTTAACTGGTTTAATTGAATGATATACTGATTAGACATGTGGAGTCAGACAACGAGCTCCAATAGTGATTTAGATACTCCTAGTTATCCAGTTAGTCAAGATTGAGTTGGTAGATTTGAATCTTATCCACATGATTTGAATTCTCCTTATTGTAACACTGTTGTATACTACTGGAATTAATGAAGATTAATGTTGTAATTTACTGATCAATTCTTATCAGTTTTCTCTGAAATTTGTCTTTTTCAATGTACATTGTTCTTACTATTCCACTACAAAATTCTACCTTTCAATTGCACTCATTTCCTATAGATCAATGGTTCAATAATTCAAACACAATGCACCATAAACAAAATGTACAAGGAGGATATCAACTTTGTAGATCAACAAGACCTCGAAATCGCACTCAAAAAGCAATAAAATCATATGCAATTCATGTAGAAATTGATGGACCACTCACAGTTCAAGAAGCACTCAAAAGTACTCATGCAATATATTGGAAGCAAGAAATGGATGTTGAATATGAATCACTCATACAAAATCAAACTTGGGAACTCATAAGTCTTCCACTCAAAAGAGAGTAGTTGGGGATAAATGGTTATTTAAACACAAGTATAAGTCAAATGGATTGATAGATGACTATAAGGCTCATTTGGTAGCAAAAGGTTACACCCAAATTGCAAGTTTGTATTATCATGACACCTTGTCACCTATAGTAAAAATAACATCCATTAGAGTTTTGCTAGCAATTGCAGAAGCCTTAATTTTCATGAACATCAATTAGATATAAAACCAACATTTTTAAGATGTTTTTTTAAGGAAGAAATTAATATGGAACAACCAGAATGCTACATACAAGAAGGAAAGGAGAAATTAGTCTACAAACTACATAATACATTGTATCAATTGAAACCGTCCTCAAGAGCATGGTATGAATGTATTGATGGGTTTCTAAAAAATCAAGGGATACATAAGTTTAAATGTTGATTCGAATGTCTACATCAAGCATGTTGGTAAGTTGGTGATCTTATTAGCTTTATATGTTGATGACACCATCATTATCAATAATGATATTAAGTTGTTAGATTTGTTCAAAACTCAATTAGTTTCAGAATTTGAAATGACGAGTTATGGGGAAATTCATTATTGCTCAAGCATTCAAATTTTAAGAGATATGGAGAAGAGGAAAATACTTCTCAATCAAGAAAGGTACGTCAATAATATCCTTAAGAAGCTCATAATAGAAATTTGCAAATGAATTAGTACTCCAATCGAAAGAGGCAATAAACTTTCATTAGAAATGTGTCCTAAAACACAAGAAGAAGAAAATTATATGAGTAGGGTTCCATATCATAATGTTGTTGGGATCCTAATGTATGCATTGGTTTCTAACAGACCTGATATTGCTTACGATGTAAGTACTATGATCCAATTTTCCAACATGTAATACCCCCACTTTTGACTTGGAATGTATTTAATTAAAATTATGTAGATGATGTAAATATGTTAGTATGGATTCCTAGTGTGGAGCTCAAGGCCAAGGCCCGGCTAGTGAATGGCTAAGCATGTATGATGTATATACTTTATTGGACGATATGATTGGATTATCATGTCAATTTGAAATGTATGTAAATATTATGTTAGAAATTAATAAAATGGTCCAAGATGGTTGTTTACAGAGCACTAGAGGGGCTATGATTCCACCGAAGGGGAAGGAGAGGGGGCATGTGGAAAACTAAATCTTTTTCTTCCAAGTGTTAACCTTAGAGCTCATCCAAAATATATCATGTGATTTAAATGATTCAATTACTTCATCTTGACTATTAAACCATTCATTGAATGCATGTGTGAGGTTGGTGGGAAAGGTCAGTTCATGTAGTTATTGAAGCATGGGAACGATGTCAATTTTGTTAGCTGTCATGAGTCATTTTCTTCTATGGAAAAAATCTATGTTAGTTGTCTTTTCATCCTTATCTCATTTCCATTGGAGTCAACACTAAATCTATTATTATCTCATGCATGTTTTCCCATACTACATAGAGTTTCCTATGGTTGTTCATGACCATTATCAAACTATGCATAACTTAGAAATTCGAATTTGTAGACAGAGCTAAATTTTAGAAGGGAAAAATAGATGGTTGTAGGTGAGGATAGAGGTTGGGAAATATAGGAATCCTTACCGATTGAGTTCAACAACTTTTGGGATGCTTGAGAATCCATAATTTAAGCTACAAGAGGTTCTCCAACAACTTACAATAGATTGGATTCCAATTGCATGCACTAGAAAGCACTGTAAGGGTTGGATTCCTTGAGAGAATTATGGATGAGTGAAGGGGAATGCCTTCCTTATGTTGTATGTGGAAGTTGGAAGGATTTCTATGGTTGCGATGGCTGAGTGAGATCTCCATAGAGATCTGCATGAGTTTTGGCTAAGCATAGAGAGCATAATGGGTTGTGGGATGAGTGAGAGAAGCCAATAGGTGTTTCCTTCTCCTTGGTGGCCTCATAGCCCGACTTGGGGGTGACCTCTAAGTAGAAAGAGTATATGTTGGATAGATTGCCTACGGTTGGGTGGAAAATCTCTCTTACACAGCCAGTTTCTTGGATCTTCTTTGTTAAAGATAAGTATTATCTGTATCTATTGTGCAATGATTTTTATTTATATGTGTGTGATAATTATGCATGAAATTGCATGCTCTGTGTGTGATAATTATGCATGAAATTGCATGACGTGTGTGTGATTGATTTATTTTATGCCGTGTGTTTTTATTGCATATCTACACGTTCATTTAAATGTTATAAATTCGTATCTATGGTGTTGGGTGAAATTTAGAGAGCATGAATCATTTAATTTCCTCTTGTGTTGGTTGGAGTAATCCTAAGGGGACGTTACACAACAATCCTGGACCATAGCACTGGGTAGAAGTTAAAATAATTTTCAGATACCTTCAAGGTATCATGAACCATGGAATTACATTCAATGGAAGTTCAAAAACATATTTGAAGCTTACATATTATTGTGATGTAGATTGAACATGAGACATTGACACTAAAAGATCAATTATAGGATTCTTTTTTGTCCTTAGTGGAGGTACAATTTCATGGACAATCAAGAAACAAAAAACTATTTCTATCTCCAATGCAAAAGCAGAATATATAACATCATGTCCAGTAGCAAAATAATTGATTTTGTAGAGAAACTTATTACAGGACATTGAGGTTACTCAAGCTCAACCAACAATATTAAAGAGTAACAACCAAAGTTGCATAGCCATGATAAAGCGTTCAAAATAGTAAGGGAAAGTTAAACATATGTGAATACAATACCATTTCATCCATGAACAAACTAAAAGGAAAATTGTACAAACGAAGTACTGGCCCACTGAATTAGTCATGGTAGATGCATTGACAAAATCATGACCAAGGATCAAGTTTGAATTTTGTAAAGAAGGATTCAATGTAGTACAACCTGATTGAAAATATTTGGCTAAGTGAGTGTTATGTGCATACAACAATAGCATAATATTTAGGGGTTTTGGTTAGTATTTAGAGTTGTAGTTTTAATACATGGACATCACATCAAGAAGACATCGCACATGCATACGAGTTGTTAAAATAGCATTGATGTTGATGATAGACTAAATATAGGGTAGTTTGTGGTTGAGTCAGTTTAGAAGTTTGTTACCTTGTTTCTTGTATTCATACCATTGTATTAAAGAAAAATACGATGAATAAAATATATCAAACTTTGACTTTTTCACAAATACTCTGCACATACTTTGTTTTTTGGTTTAATTCTTCATTTTATTTCAGATTCCTATTTTTATTTCAAACATGGCCATGACTAGGTACCTAATACATAAGAATAAGATAAACAACATGAGAGACGAGGTTTCATGAGATTACATCAAACTCTAAAAAGGTTGTCATAATGATGTCAAGTCTTGGCTAAATCATTAGGGGATTGAAGAGGAGGACCATAACAGTGATAGTATTAAAAAATATTATTACATCTAAATTTAAGAAGAAGTTGTGGTATGATAAAGAACTAGAGGATAATAGAACATTAAAATAATATAAGGAGACAAACAACCCTAATTTAAAAGATCAAAAGTATCTCTATGTTTTAATTTAATCAACATTTCTAAATTAAGAACAAGCTCTTAGAAGCTCTATAGTAAAATAAGCATTGGACAATTCCTAATATGCCATGGTACAAAAACTTAATTTCAAAATATTTATTACAATATCCACTTCCTACCATTTTCACTCATCACAATTATGATGATGTATAAATGCTTATCTTACAACTTTTCTACATAAATAAAATTGTAAATATAACCAAATAATTCTTTACTTTTTCAAAAGTTTAATAAATGAAAGTTGATTTCATTGGACATTAATGATTATCATCTTCAATTTGTTTTAATTTAAAAAAATATTTAAAAGTAAATATATATAAAATTTATAATTAATATTTATATTTTGAAAAAGAAAAATAAGTAAAAAATAATTATTAAAATAAATAGAATCATTTTAAAAATAATTAAAAATAAAAGAAAAATACATAAATATATATATAATTTATAATTAATATTTATATTTCTAAAAAGCAAGATAATTGAAAAAATATTTTTGTATATATTTATAATTAATATTTATATTTTTAAAAGATAAGATAATTGAAAAAATATTTATTAAAACAAATAAGAACCATTTTAAAATAATAAAAAATAAAAGAAGGGGGGGCAACTCGTGCTAGATGTCCATGGGCGCAACCAATGGGTTAAGGGGGAAGTGACAAGTGGAGTAACATAAGGAGCCGGAGGAGTAAGCTCGGGGGTGGTAGAGCGAAGGAGAAGATGGGCAAGAAGGTTTTTCACGACCCAGTAATTTCATCTGCGCTCAATGGTCCTGTTAGCCGCTGTGTGAGAGCCTGTAAGTCCATCTTTCGAGTCATTGAGAAAAAGATGGAGGGAACTAGGGATTTCCAAGTCGTATCCTTCCGAACTGGCCTGGGCGTTGAAGATTGTGGCTCACTGGTTCGAGTTTCCTTGGATTGCATGACCACGTCTGGGTGTAGCACATTGTGTGCGCGACATAGTGCTATCTGCGGATAATATGGGAAGGTGCGATGCCTGTGAAATGGTGGAAGAGCTGAAAGCGGAAGGTTGAGGTCTATGGCAAATTTCGGTCACTTCCATACTTGCAAGGTGTCCAAACTTGACAAGGATGAACATAGGCGGGCAAGTGGAGGGTGGAATGAGGAACAAAATACCCTTAACAAGAACCCGACAACGCGTTTCCATAGGGGCAATAAAGATGGCAATGATGTTGTAGACATAGGTGGAGTACAAGGCGACGACAGGAGGGTCGCATCCCATGAAGAGTTTGGAAATCGCGCCATGCGAAATGGAGGCCAACCTGCGCATATTAATAGAGAGCAAGGTGATATCAGGGGGTGGCATCTCGGGGCAGTTGGATGCCCCGACTGTCATACTCATTTTTCCTTTGAACGGTAAATCACCCGCATCGAGGGTTATATCCTTAGATTAACAAAGCATGATTAATGTTATTGCCCGTTGTGGTCTAGGCTTTGTATCCATTAATTTTTATATAGGTTGTGTACAATGCTAACAGGTTGTTTTTTTAAGAAAGGTAGGTTACACCATTACTTAGATGGAAGATAAAACATTGATAATTAGAATTTATATTTTTAGAAAATAAATGTTTAGTTGTAACGAAGATAAAATAGTTATAATTAAAATATAGATTTTTAGAAAAATAAAATTTGATATTTAAATGTGAGAATAATATAATTAATCTTTAAGAATATAACAAATATATAAATTATAAATTATTTTGAAAATTAATATGAAATAATAAAATTAAATATAAATTTTAAGTTTACTAAATTAAAAATATAATTTAATTTTTGTTTTATAATGATTAAATTATTTTGAAGCTTAAAAAAATTAATCTCAATAGATTTGATCCTTAATTAGAATCTTTATTTGATAAAATCGAGTTTAAATAAATCAATGTCCTTTATTTTTTTTTGTTAGTATGATTATTAAATTGATCTAGTTTAATGTGATTTATTGTTTTGTTAATATGGTGACTAAACCAATCATGTTTATATTATTACCAACATATATCCATGTTAAACATGGATCTATCAAATAGGGCAAAGATCTGATTTTTTTCTTATCTTAAATTTTGTAGATGTAAAGAAAAAAATTACATATCAAGAAACTTGTTTTTAAATTCTTATTTTTATTTTAAGTACAACATGATTATTGCATCAAGAGGCTCTCTACAACCAAGTATGGGGAGATCTAGTAATAACGTTACATAAATGTCATTCATAAAAATAAAGATTTTAATTATCCTCCAAAATAAATGTCCGCCACAAAAACAACCTCATATGGGGGAGATGTTATAATGTTCTTACCTCACAAAAAAATAAAAAAATAAAAAATTTAATTATCAGCGAAAAAAATGTCGATTAAAAAAAAATAACACAATATGGGGGAGATGTTGTAATGTTCCTACTTAACAAAATAATAAAAAATAAAAAATTGAATTATCTTGTTGGTTGTGCACATGGTTTTAAAACCATGTGCAAGGCCTCTTAAACAACACGTGGTTTTATTGTACATGGTTTAGGAGGACCTTGCAAATGACTTAAAAACCGTGTGCAAAGCCTCTTAAATAACCCATGGTTTTATTGTACATGGTTTAGGATGTTGTTGCAAATGGTTTTAAGACCATGTGCAAAGCCTCCTAAACAACCCATGGTTTTAGGAGGGCCTTGCACATAGTTTTAAAACCATGTATGGGGAAGATGTTATAATGTTCTTTCCTAACAAAATAAAAAACAATAAAAAATATTATATGTCTGCCATAAATAGTATTAAATATTAATAAAAAAATGTGTCTTTTGGTTTGAATCACATCAAAGCTGATAATTGAGTGCAATATTTATTAAGAGGTTTGCATCTCCAAAGATTCGATTTCTCTCGGCGCTTGATAGAGCCTAGGATTTGGATCTAAGCTGGTTTTAATTACTTTTTATATTTGAGAATATTCCTCAATGATAGTGAGTTAGCCGGGTGCTTACAACCCCGACATTTCCATAAAAAAAATTACAAATGATGTAGACTTAAACAAAAAAAAATTACAAATGATGTAGACTTAAACAAAAAAAAATTACATTAATTTGATCTTAAACCTACATATATCAGGAACCAAGAAGGATGAAATAGCCTAAGGATATGAGTTTGAGATGGATCTAGAGTGGTGTGACAACATCTCCACCATATTAAGCTATAAAGCACTTTGTTACTTTGAGTGCAATAATTACTTTAAGATAAAGTTAAGACACCATCTTCCCTATAATAAGATGAAGAGTATCTAGTGCAATAATGATTCGTCATTTTTAGTTTTTTACTAATAAAATATAAAGTTTAAATAAATTTATTTAACAATTAGGTATATTGATTAAATTTAATATAGATTTATTAAATTATAAAGATTTGCTTTTAATTAATTTTTTTAATTAAAAATAAATAAATAAAAAATTCTTAAATCTCATTCTTGAAATGAAAACAACATAATAAAATATAAATAAAGTTTAAATAAATTTATTTAACAATTGATTAAATTTAATATATATTTATTAAATTATAAAAAAAAGTTAATTAATTTATTCAATTAAAAAAAATCAGAAATCTCATTCTTGAAATGTTCAAAACAACGCAAACTCTATAATATTAAGAAAATAGAATGGGAAAGACCAACATACAGAAATTATTATAAATTCAAACTAATGTAAATTTATTATAAATTAGTGTTAATTTAAAGTTGTTGAACCCTTCAAAGATTTTGAACTCATCAAATATTTACAGTCAACCTAAATTAAATTCAAGTTAATCTAACTTTTTTTAAAGTTCATGATAATTTCGTTAAACTACTAAAATATTTCAGTTAAAGTGTTCTTTTTCCTGTAAATGCTTAATAGGATGAAAATGTAGATATGCTAGTTGATGGACTTTATGCTAGTTAATCGTTTGCGTATAGACTGTCATGAAGACTTTGATAACCGCACTGCCAGCTTCAAAAATTCAGAACAATGAATCAAACCAACAATTCCTTTTTTAATTTAAAACTCTCATGAGCGTTCATGCACTGTAATCTGGATTCGTTGCAAGAAAAAACAAATGGAAGTGCGAATTTTATTTTTCAATTATAAAATACGGTAGCAGTAATCACTTTTTTCACTTTTCTTTTAAGAGTCAAACTGAAACTTAAAGTCATCTTAACATGATTATGAGGAAGCAGGAATGATATCGCTAGTTCTAGGTCTCTCTTTCATGATTTCTTCGTGTAATTATGGTTTATCAGTACGTTTGGTCGCCTATTTTTCAATTTCTTTATGGTTTATCATTGCGTTTGCTCGCCTATTCTTGAATTTCGTTATTATATACACATATGGATATATATAACTGTTTACAAGGAAGTCCAGAAATGGAAATCATTCGTAGTGCGCCGAGAATAATGCACTAGAGCTGTGAGAGAGTAAACGCAGATGTGGAGCCCCGGCACCCATTAAAAGAAAAAAAATTAGGTTTTCCAGAAGTTGAGTTGGAGTGCCCTGTAAAGTTAACGTACCGTAATGACGACATACATGAGTGTGTGTGTGTTTTATGCGAGACACGCCTAACAAGTGAATGATGAGACACGCTTCACTGGTGGTTTTGATGTGATAAGATATCAAAGTCCGTGTGAGAAATATTTGCTGAACAACAGTGAATTCAATTCAATCTCATCAAATGTATTGAATTGCGCCGTGACAGGTGAGCTGCACACTGCCCGTATATAAATATATATTTTTTAATTTGTTTTTGGGTGGGGAGTTGAAGCTAATGGCGTGACGCAGCAGCTGAGGTTTGTACAGAAAATATCATATCATATCACATGACTCCGGTGTTTCAGTACGATGATCGATGATGATGATGATGGAAAAATGAGATAAATTAAATAGTGAGTGGGTGGGGATGGAAACTGTCATCTCGGCGTGAGGGACGGCCAAATCTCTCCAACTGCTGTCGAAAAATTCAATTCATTTATCATTCGCTATTAGTACGTGGATAAACACATTTGTTTGTTTGCTTGGTAATTTGTTTGTTTGTTTGTTTCTCCTTCACGTTTTGTGAGCCCTACCCATACCTAGTGTTCTTAGATAATTGTGATCATAATGCTCATTTTACTGAAACTCAATCTCATGCTGTCATCATAATTGCACAGAATCCCTGCAACATAATTATATATTATAAACAAATATCCAATAGTCCATGTGAATGAATCCCGGAAAGGTGCCCCATTATGTAAGAATCTCTTGGGATTTGTTATAAAGAGATGAGCTCATCAACATGTTTCCTTTAAAGAGTTTAATAATAATACGAACAGATGAGCTCCTCAACGTGTTTCCTTTCAAGATTTTAATAATAATTTTAAGATAAAAGAGACATCCTCTCTGAATGTGAAAGCTCTTACCCTTACATCAGTCAAATCACAGGGATACAACATGATACAAAGTGCAAACAGTACGATATTGATTCCATTGAAGGAGAAACCATATGGCCCCACTTATATAATATATTTCACAAACATATTGAACGTAATGATAATTGGCACCTTGCCCAACAGTGAGAGTATTCACTTTGAAATAACAAACCATATTTAATTTAAAAACCCTACTATTCAATCCCATTATTTAGTGGTACGACTTTTCTTCAATCCATTATTTAGTGGTAAGACCTTTCTCAAAGTACCTTTGTGTGTTTGGTCATTTTTATATTTCTCTCTCTTTTTTAAAAACTATCTCATATGTGGTTTGTGTGTGCAACTTTTATATTTCTCCTTTTTAGAATTATCTTATTTGTCTATGAATCTTGCAAGTCCTGAAATACAAGTATGTTGGTTTACCAAAAAATACTTTATTAAAACCATAACTTAAATATTCATTATATAGTTTTCATTCTGCAGAACATGTACATTTCAATCTATAAGGTAAGATCCTCTATTGTCTTCTTATGATACAAGCATTAAATCTGTAATAAGCCCCCCCCACATATATATATATATATATGTCTATTGCAAATTTCAAGTTATGCTTCATTATATAATCATAATTCTATGCTTTTATATATATATATATATAAACAGCTTAAATTTTCATAATTCTATGCTTATCTATATTTAAACTATATATACTTAAATATTCTTCGTTGTTATATATATATATATATAAACAGCTTAAATATTCATAATTCTATGCTTATCTATATAAACTATATATACTTAAATATGTAAGATATTCTATAGTCTATGGTCTTCTCATAATAGAAAACATTAAAATTGTATTTAAGTTACATACAAATATCCAATGGAATATATGCTTTTTATATTTGAAAGTTATGCTTTTCTATATAAACATAAATGTAAGCTTATACCTATCTATATCAAATTAAAAATTCCTAGTGTAAGATCTTCTATCGTCTTCTCATAATAGAAAACTTTAAAGCTCTATTTAAGTTACATAGAAATGTCCAATGGAATATATACTTTTATATATGACAAATTTGCCTAGGAAAACAGACTTTGTTCTAAATGAATATAATAAACACATTGTGTATTTATGAAAGTCTTATGCATCATATCAATACTTTGTCGATAACCTTTGTTGCACTCTATCTATACGAAATATAATAATTAAAGATGCGAGTCAAATCATGTGATTTAAAAGCAGAAAGGGATATAACAAAAGTGGTTAAAAATGTAGCTATGTTAATGTATTTAAAAAACCTAAACTGATTATAAAAAATAAATAAACATATGATCCCAATACAGTAATTACAAATGATAAATATTTAATATAATTATAATACAGCAACTTTGAAAACGTTAAACATTGGTTTGATGTTTGATTTTTAATTAAATATGATTTTAATTTTATTTATTTATTTTATTTTACCATATTTAAATAATATGATAAATGGTATATTTAAATAATATTTTACTATATTTTATATGATTTTATTT
>LPNX010592376.1:325744-350368 GCA_001517045.1 Pseudotsuga menziesii | reverse complement strand
TATAAATTACAAGTTTCACTTTTTACATATTTAATATTCAAATTAATTATAATTAATATTTAATATTTAATTATAACTCTGATTAAAAACATTGCCATTGTTTCAATCTCACTCACTACATAGTTTTTTAATATTCAAATAAATCCCTTTTGCTAACTTTAAATAATTAAGTAAAATAATGATTAAAGCATGCCCTTGTTTCAACCTTAATACTTTAAACTTTTTTCAAGGTATGGTTCATGCTCATGCTTCTTTTAGTTATGGTGGTTGAATGTATCTTTACCTTTCTTCCGTTTTTTCGGGGCATCTTTACACTTGATTAATTAGTGCGATGTTAATAAAGGTACCATTCAAAACAAATGGTTGACTTCTTATTATGCAAAGGTTAGTTCTTGTGACATGTTCAAATCTACCTCTATGTTTATTTATCTCAAACGAGGGGGAGTGATAGTGTGAAGTGATAGTGTGGTACTTCTTGGGAGCGCCTTGTATACTGGACAGACTTTCTCTCAGGAGNGCACAATGATACTGGACAGACTTTTCCTCGGGAGGGGAGCCTGTCCAATGCACACCGCACCGTCGTGCGGTGTGCATTGGACAGGCTCCCCTCCCGAGGGAAAGTCTGTCCATTATATAAGGATTGCCTTGCTCGTCGTGCGGTGTGCATTTCCAGTATATAAGGATTGCCTTGCTCGTCGTGCGGTGTGCATTGGACAGGCTCCCCTCCCGAGGGAAAGTCTGTCCAGTATATAAGGATTGCCTTGCTCCAAGCTTTAATGGATTGTAAGCTCCAAGCTTTAATGTATTATAATATTTTTCTTGGGAAGTTGTTAAAAAAATTATCTATAGGATTTTTGTTGTTTTTCTTAACAATAATATTTTTTACTTTATCTCTTTTTTTTTGTTAGTAAAGTGGTGGAATGTGATAGTGTGATACTTCTTGCTCCAAGCTTTAATGTATTATAATATTTTCCTTGGAAAGTTGTTAAAAAAATTATCTATAGGATTTTTGCTGTTTTTTTCTTAACTATAATATCTTTTATTTTAGCTCTTTTTTGTTGTTAGTAAAGTGGTGGAATTCTCTTGACTAGTAGGTTTACCATTGGTGATCTAAGCCGTCAAAATCACCCGGGGATCGCACCCGGTCGAGACCGCACCAACCCTTAACATGGTTGGATTTTTGGTATCAGTGGGATTTTAATGTATTATAATATTTTTCTTGGGAAGCTGTTAAAAAAATTATCTATAGGATTTTTGCTGTTTTTTCTTAACTATAATATTTTTTACTTTAGCTTTTTTTGTTGTTAGTAAAGTGGTGGAATGTGATAGTGTGATACTTCTTGCTCCAAGCTTTAATGGATTGTAAGCTCCAAGCTTTAATGTATTATAATATTTTTCTTGGGAAGTTGTTAAAAAAATTATCTATAGGATTTTTGCTATTTTTTCTTGACTATAATATTTTTTACTTTAGCTCTTTTTTTTTAGTCAAGTGGTGGAATTCTCTTGACTAGTAGGTTTACCATTGGTGATCTAAGCCGTCAAAATCACCCGGGGATTGCACCCGGTCGAGACCGCACCAACCCTTAACATGGTTGGATTTTTGGTATCCGTGGGATTAAAACCGACGACCTTTCCGCTTAGGGGGCGTCTTAACCATACCCCACCACTAATTGTTCTACCGATATTTTTAATTCTACTTGTTTTGTTATGTTTTTTTTTTCCTTTTTTTTTAACTTTAAACTATTTTTTTTTAAATTATCCAAAAATTTATTTGGTATATTCTAATTTCTAAATTTATTTTTTACTACTGAATAAGGTTCATCTCCATATAAACTAGCCACTTAAAATTTCTATTTCATAATATAGTTCCTAACTCTAATGAGAATTATAAACCATAACATTCACTTAGTTACTTGTCTACTCATTTGTTTTCACTATATTGAACCAGCCTATATCCAAATCCTAGGCTCTATCAATCATCAAGAGGGATCAAATATATTGATTTGAAAAATGGTTTTAACACATGCTTTTAAAACCATGGGTTGTTTAGGAGGTCCTTATGTGCAAGGCCCTCTTAAACTATACAATAAAACCATGTGTTTGCAGAGAATTAAAATCTTTATTTTTTATTATTTGGTTAGGTAGGAACATTACAATATGTCCTCCATATTGGATTGTTTTCTTGTTGGCATTTGTTTGGCAGAAATTATTTTTTTAATTTTTTTATTGTTTTGTTAGGTAGGAGCATTACAACATCTCCCCCATATTGGGTTGTTTTTTTTCCCAGATGATTAAATTTTTTTTTTTTTTGTATTTTGTTTTCTGTAGAGCTACGGGTGCAAAAATAACATGATTATTTAATTCTAACACTAACTTAATGTAACTAAACTCCCTAAAATGAGGAATAACATGTGATTACTAAATTCTAACATTGACTCAATCTAACTTTATATAAAATAGCATAAACATAACATATAATATTATATAATGTGAAATGTTATTTACTCCTTAAATTTAGAACACAATTAGTATAGATTCATCTTAAAAGGGATTTGCTAAGCATCTAGAGGGATCAAAACTCTAGATTTGCAAATCCCTTTTTAAAGTTGAGATGTTGAGGAAGTGTGTAGTGCAATGTTTATGGTTTTAATTTATCTAATTTGTTTAGTCATGTGTGTGTGTGTGTGTGATTATAAATATTTTAAATCTGATTTGAGGTGACATGTTATTTTTTTATAAAGGACACATGTCAGCTCTAGGATGAGCACAGAAGGAGTTACACATCTCCCCCAATTGGGCTATAGAATGTGCTTCTTCAGCTCAATCATATACACATATTTATAATGTAGAAAATCATAAATTAAGGTGTAGAATATCAATTACAAAGACAATTGCAATGAAATGTTGCATAATAAACCCTTGTATTATGATAATTTAATAGAAATCAATGTTGACTTACCTCTTAACGATGGTGTGACTTTTCACTTGAGCCGAGCTCCAAATACTACAACAATACTCGACCAAACAATCCATAACCTCTTGGCTATTTAAATAGGATTTCAATCACCAAAACCCTAATTACCCATGGTCTCATAATTAATGAGTATCATATACCTAGTGGGCTTTAATCAAGAAATAGATCATTTTTACATTAATTAATTATCCATTACTATCAAATGATCCTTATGCAAAGGAGATGGTTGCATACATTAATTAACTAACTCATATGTTGCCTAAAGTGGGGAAGTTAGGGTAGGACCCTAACATGCCCTCCCCCTTTAAGAGAAATGTTGTCCTCACGGTTGAAGGTGAGGAAATTGCTACAGAATCCCTGCTAGTTCCCATGTTACGTCCTCTAGTTGTATGTATTTTCACTAGATCAAGACTTATTTGATCGCGCACTTGCACAATTAACACTCTTTGGTATCCAATATTGCTTCTAACCAGAGCCAAATGGATCCTTCTTCATTAAGTTTTGGTAACTTGGTCTGCACTTTACAATTAATCCCATGATGGTCTTAAGGAAAGACACATGAAATACCAGGTGAATCTTGGAGTGATTGTGGAAATTATGCCTAGTCTTAGTACAATTGAACTCGCAAAAATTGCTAGAAGACATGCAAATATCCACTAAAAAATGGAGACTGAAATTGGGGCATAACTCTAACTTGCATTGTATAAGTGTACGTCAACCAACCGTTTTAAAGAATAGGATTTCCAAATATATAATTACATCAAATATTTGAATACCAAAGGTGGCAAGTTGAATCCTCACAATTAACAGGCTTACTAAAGTAAAAAATCCCTCCTAGGTACATAAAACACTTTCCAAATTAGTCAAGGAGGTCATGAATTAGATGAATAAGGTATGTCATCTAATGAGTAATGGAAAGTCAATGAAGTCATGCCTTTAGAAGAGAAAAGTATGGAGGATGAGTTGGGAAAAAAATAAGCCTAGTTTCCATGAGACTAGCTTTAACCTTTTTAACTTAAAGTTGCAACAAATAGTCCAATTTTGGAAAAGGCAAGAAAGTGCACTTACTAATCTAGGCAATCTATGTAGTTGGCAGAATCTTATCCAGAATCTATGTGGGGCACTTCTCGATGTAAGCATGGAAAGTATTGACCAAGTGGTGCAAGTGGAGGCAAACTACCTAGTCTAGAACCTAGGAGATTAATCAAGAAGATGAATAAATATATCCCAAGTATGGGAATTTGTTTTTTATTATTATAACACCCTTGCTTTAATCCTGACTTATGTGAAATAGCAGAAAAATATCGGAGATATAGGACCTAGAAACAAGGCTTAGTCATCCTTTACATAATGATTGTCCACAAAAACAAAAAGAGAAGGAAAACCTCATGGGAAAGAACCTTCCCTCAAAACATGGACATGAACAAAATTTGTGAAATCTTGTCTTCAATATGTCTTCACCATGTGATCAGATGTCCCTCAATCTATCTTCAATCTGTCTTCACCATGTGATCACCATGTTATTAGGAATTTTACACCTCTTGTGGACAAGAGTTATTCCTCTACCTTGAAAAGTACAAGTGTAGAACAAAAGAGCACATTAATATATATTTCCCCTAAGTAATCAATTTGAATGACATGAAACCAAAATCTTACCAAAGCCTCAGTCCTTTTTGTCCTTGCTCCAAAGGTCCGATACCTGTGAAACATATCAAAGGGAAAAAACACAAAGTGAGAGCATCATGACAAATCAACTACCTATGTTAGTGATCAAGGAGTCCAACAATATCTAAACTGCAATTAAAACACATTAAATATGGGAAAAAGGAACACTTTTGTATTAATGATGAGAGAATAAAGTTACAACCAAGCCTTGATGTTGATGGCTTTATCCTCTAAAGAAAATCTACAATCATTCACACCTATGACAATCACTTCACATACAAGCCCACTCTATCTTTCCTCTAACTCAGATCTCAATCCACAACATAAGGGTACTTTCTTTGGCCTCCCTCACTCACAACATGAAGGCTTCATTTATAGGCCAAAACACATGAGATTAACTTGGGGAATGGATAGAAAGTGATCCCAACAGGTCAGGGAGGCGAATACCACCCCTCCCGAGCTAGTAGGAACTGACTCCATGAAGGCTTTTGCAAGGAAGCTTCTAGAACATTCTTTTTTCCTCATATTTGGTAGATCGACGCACCTATCAGAAGGGATAAAAGCGTCGACCTAACTTGTTGTCAAATAAAAGAGGGATCGATGCTCCTTGCTCCATTGCAGACAACACCGTCAGTGCTCTATCAGAATTAGAGAAAAGCGCCACCCTTCCAAAAGATGGAAAAAGATAACCAAGGTATCTCAAGTCTGGCTTTCTGAAAGGCAAACAAGTTACGGTGGAATTTCCTGGTGCAACAGAATTCCCCCCAAAGTATGAAGCTAAAAGGAATTGATAGGTGAAATAGTTTGCAAGATATCAATCTGGTATAGAGGCAATGAGAGATGAGCTCAAACTAACATAAGACCAATAACTGACTTATCCAACTGAATCATGGTTGTGGACCAATACATTGCAGATCCATGATGATGACCATGTCATGGCTACTAAAAATACACTATAGATCCATGAACAATTGATATAGGAGGTGGAAGGTGGCTACAAGACATACAAGGTAGATCCATGTTATCCAACCTCAAATACTGAACACAACCACCAACCATACAATGTGGATCCGTGTCAAGACTCTAACTGTTCTCCAAACGCAACTTGAGGATAGGCAACTAGAGTGACGAGGCCTAACCGCCCAGGATATTCATTCCAATCCCAACATATACGATTCTAACCATGTGAATAGATGTTTTGACGTCGAACATGGCAGAAACCACTTGATTACCAGTCATTGATGCATACTATTAACAAGTGCAAGGGAAATCATCATTAATGTTAATGACTCCAAGGTATCTCAGTACATTCTCTCAAGTGTGAATAGATGTTTTGAAGTCGAACACTTGATAGAATCTTCCAATCAGAGGTCAATGATGAAAACCTACTATTGAAAGCGAGGAAACCTGCCATTGAGGCATGAAGGATTCAAGGTACTTGACTAGGTTTCTAGATATAATTCCCGAATGATGAGCTGAAGTCAATAGGAATAGATTTGTCAAAGGAGGGCCATGATGATTCCCCCATCACTGACATGAAATACAAAACAAAAGTTGTTTTGAAGTAATGAAACTGACTTAGACATGACTGACTTTATGGATAGGTAAATTTATTAATGAGTTATTCTTCGGAAGAGACATCCTTTGAACAATTTGCGGCACGACATATGACTTTCCAACACTGACTGGATGAGATTGAAACCATATGTAATGCAAGGAATATGACGAAGCATTCTTTGAATTGACTCAAAGGAGTTAGATGACTCACGAAAGTGGATCAACTCGACAACAAGCTGAATACCCAACTATTCAGATATGCAAATGTAGGCAGGTGTCATGTCCAAAGGTGGACAGTAGACTGCCATAAATACAAATGAAAAACATTCCCCTTTCCCTTAATTTCCCCATCTTGACAGATGAGTGCTTCTTTTTGTTTTTACGAGTCTAAAGAGGGTAACAAACACTTGTTATAGCTCATCAAGTGATGAGTCCATTCTCACATGTTTTACGAACCTGAGAAAGGAGGGGTTCGTTCCCACATAGGGTCTTCCATCATTTGATTTTATGAGTCCAATGAAAGTGAACTCAGTATTGTTCATGTTTAGAGAGTCTAAATGAAGACACAAGGAAACTACAAAAGGTCCTTTTAATTAAATAGGCCTAGCCTGTCCGAAAAAGAGATAACCTACCATCGACTAGTTGACCGTTCTGATACTTTTACAAGTGTAAATGTAACAAGTTCGCTTGGAAATATTTTTGTGTTTTTAAGGAGACTGAAAAGAGCTTAAATATAACTCCGTAGTGAGGTTTCCTTTTTCATAATCCACTTTTTACGAGTCTGAAAAAGCGAAAAAGTAGACTTGACACCTTTTTACTAGTAATTTTACGAGCATGTGAAAAGTGTAAAATATGCTCGGTACTTTTTCATTGTCACTCTAAGCTTGAAAAAGACAAAAAGAGTTTGATTCATAGCCACGAGCCAAATTTTGACCTGGAATCTCAAAAACAGATTAAAAAGCCAACTTCATTAAAACTATATAAACAAATAATAAAACCCACTTTGTAAAAAGTAATTTTGGATTTCAAAAATAATTAAATTGAAATAAAATACCAAAAGTTCCAAAATTACTATAAATAGAATGGAATAGTAAAAAATGTTTTACCATTGTCTTTTACCATTTGGAGAGTTAGAAGTCATAGTGAAACAAGGAGAGATCCCTTGGGTTATTGAAGGCATTTTGGTCCACTATTTGCCCATTTTGCTTGGAAGAGGTAAAAATTACAACCATTTCTTTTTTATGCCCATATTAATTTCTTGGTTTTTTAACTAGAGATAGAGGGTTTTTAATTGCTATAGAGGAGGTTTTCGAACAGAAATAAAGGGTTTTTAAATGTTTCAAAGCCCCAAACAATGTGCTATGGCAGCCCTTATTTTCCTCTACCCGCGAGCGCGACGACGCTCTATCAGGATGGGACAAGTGTGCCGTAGGCGCTCTATCTACAGTCGCCAAAGGCCCTGGTACACAATGCTCTGCCAACGTTGAGGCAGAGGCACTTATGGCACTCTGGATGCAATGTGTGGAGGCGTCGATCGATCTGTGCATGAATAACAAAGGCGTCGTAGGCTAGGGTTTCTCCAAAAAAAATCCCCCATCCATCAAAATTTAATTTTTAGCTCTTCTTTCTATTAAAAACACTTTTTAACGTTTCCTTTTCCCATGAAATGGTTTCTAATACATGTTTTTAAATGTTTTGCAGGTCAAAACATCATCCATACCATGGTTATCTGGAAAGAGAGAGAGCATGAAACATCAAACTTCCAAGTTGTTAGTGATCCAGCTACTATAGAGGCTCTACGGAACTGTGGGCTACTGAAATTTTTTAGGGTACCAGGCATGAAGGCTTACATTCATCTTCTGGAGTACATTATAGACATGTGGGATCCTAAACAACAACACTTTGTGGTAGGGGCCCACATCTTGACCATAGACATCGAGGAAATTTACTTCTTGATTGGGTTGTCTCGAAGAGGGAGACCAGTGGTTCTATCCGGGCCATGGGGTGGTGAACTTACTTTGGATGATATTATTGACCGATATTTTGTACTAGGGATGCATGCCCAATCTGGGAAACTTTGCATCTAACAGATAGTGGATTGTCCTTTGAGGATGATAGTCTATACCATCGGTAAGGTGGCCGGTACTAGATCCGCTCACCTAACTAATAGGGCACATATGATGTATTCCCTAGAGTGTATGGAGCCTATAGTTTTTAACTGGTGTGGGGGCATGCTAGTTAGCCTAAAAGGTCAGCTGAACAAGAGAAAGTGGGGAACACTTAAAATTTTTGTCTATGGAGCTGTAGTGGTGTCTTTCATCTTGCAGAGGGTGCCCCACATGAGGCCTCAGGGGATTGTGAGTAGACTAGACCTTGGGGATCCTAGGATGCTCAGGTGGGTTTATGTCATGGCCCGCCATGGTGGTGTTATACCAAAATCCTATCACCATCATGTGATAAGACATTTGACATACCTACTTGCCCTGAATCCCAGCTCTTGGCATGGAAACTCATGGTTATTATCAATCTTCCATGAAAATTCTCAGCACCACGCTTCCTCTATTGTCCAAGAGTGGTACCCTTGTTCGCATTGCCTATCCCCTGTTTCCCACTAGCGGTGCCACCGCTTATGGACCTTAGTCCATGAGCGTTTCTTACCAGAACCGCTTTGTCATTGAAGGAGAAACGCGGCACCCTGGGTAAAAAGGGAAAAAGAGAAGTTTCTCAAGGCCTCTAGATGATAAGCCTTGTGTCCTCCCTTATCCTTACTATTGTGGGTCAGTTGAGCTCGAGATCCATCATCCTAGGATCTTAGAGGCCACCTCACCCACTAATCTCTCAACCTACCCTATCCATTAAGCCTTATAAATATGAGCTCATAGCCATGGTTGAGGGAAGAACTCTTAAGGTATTGTTATGCTGTTGGATTGATTACTTGGCCCAAGATCATTTGGGAGAGCATAGAGAGCTAGAGTCGGAGCTTTTGGGGATTAGAATGTTTGGTTTCATGGAGATGCATGTCAACACTAAGGATTGGTTGTAAACTTCTTCATATTTATTTAATGCAAGTTGATTTCTGTCCCACATATATTGTTGTTGTTTGATTTCACATGTATGTTGTTAGATTCCTTAGTCACTAACATAGATTAGTAGATTATATTATGGTGGTTTCGATATGTTTGCGTGTTGAAGCTTATTGCAGGTACACAAGGTAATGATTGAAGCATCACATTCCAGGTATCTACAGTGTCTAGGGAGAGTCTTCAACCTCTGTCCTCTATTTGTTCTGGATCTGAACCATTTAGACCAGTGGAACACCTTGCTGTCCGCAGGAGGTGAAATATTCCAGCTAACAAATCTGGCGACTCCAATGGGGAGTAGTATATCAGTTGTTCTGATCTTCCTTAGTCTGCAACTCTTGTTCAAATCTAGGCTCCTTCTTCAACTCTCTTCAGTTAGATCTACTTTTTGACTTGCTTCATTTGGGGTTTGAAAATTCTAGATCTATTCAGATCTGAGTCATTTCGATCTTTTATGCTCTATTTCCATACTCAATCTAGCAGTATTTTCCTTGATCTAGTCCTTTTCTGACTTGATCCATCGTTCTTCTTGTGTTTTGGTCATCTACAGGGAACCACACCTATGCTGTGTACGAGGAGCAGTGCCACCGCCTGAACAAAGTGAGTAGTACGCGGTGCCACCGCCTGTAACCTGTTGACGAGAAGCGATGCTATCTTGGAAACGCTTTGTCAACACCTGAGAAGCGCGGTGCTAGGTAGCCATCATTCCAAAGCCTTTTTTCCTCATTTTTTTTTAATAAAAAATTGAGTTTTGTTGCTTTCAGTTCTGCTTATCAGACTTGTGCTACTGAATCTGATGTTTGTGGATTGATAATTTTATGGTTTAAGATTGATTTGAGTGGAATTTCAAAAGTTTGATTAGGTCTTTTGATTGTTCATCCACTTCTATGCTTGTTGGTTGTGTTTAAGAAAGGATTTCTTGTTTTCTGGAAAGCTTAGGGTGTTATTGAAATCTCTTTTCATTTCTATTACATAGACTAAAAGAAGAACACTAGATTAGCTTCTAGGTTTCATTTCTTATTTGCATAGTAAACTTCTTTTTCTTTCTTTTAAAAAAGAATTTTTTTGACTTAGACTAGGATATCATCATTGAGCGTTGGACATTGGTTTTCTGATTGGCTTTACAAGATTTCAGGGCTTTCATGTTCTTTCGTCTCTTATGCATTTAGAACTATCTTGATCAAAATAAAAAAAATGGTAGTTTTAAGTTAGATTTGCTTATGTTTTGAGAAAATTGAAAAAATAGAGTGCATTTGCATATAGGTGTGCTTCTTGTTTTTCTTTTAGGAAAATAGATTCTTCCCCTTCTCATTTGCTTTTGGAAATAAGAAATCAGTTTGGAAAGTTATTGCTTGTCTTTGTTTTTGTGTTCATGATTGTTGTGTGGAAATATTTTTGGTTTTGAAACAAAAGGAAACACTCTCTTTCCCTCCCGAAAGTAGGCATACTGAATGGTAAAGTGAACATTTGCACAAGCATATTGCATGGTTTTACTTTTCTATCAAAACATCATGCATTCACCTAACCGCCCACTTTAAAATTAATGGTAGTTATAGGTTAAAATTTACGTAGTAATTGAGTGATAGGTTAGAGACGTGTTCGGGTGTCGTTAAGCATAGGAGCTGTCGTTATTTGTCAGCATTACATCCCGAGACTCGCGCGATTCTTTCGCGTACCATCGGTATATTGAACGACCTTTCATGTACCCTTGAGGTATATAGAAAGGTACTTCATGTACTCGATTGTATATCGGAAGGCCCCTTGTGTATGGTTATGCATTAGACAACACTACTACCGATTCGAGCTCCCACGTACCCTGAGTATATCGGGAGACCCCACTAGGATACCTTATCTATCTGAGAAAAGCCCTTTGGCTGTCTTGTTTGGAGCCATACAATGAAAACAACATTCGGGAAGATTACTACGCACGTACCCTCGAGGTAAATCGCGAGTGGCACCTTCTTAACAATCCTGGTGAGAGACCTAACTTTTTGAACTCCTCCTATCATTTTAAGTGTGCTTATTTTGACCTATAGCTTGCGTAGGGAAATTTTTTAGTGTGTTTTCTAGATTTTCAGACCCTAGGTTAGATAGGAACTGTACAAACTAGCCGAGTTAAGACAGTCCAGAAGAGTACGGGGCTTGCCACCTGATTTTATTCCTGGTTCAGGAGAAAATGCTATGGAAGATATCGACCAAGGAGATGCTACCACCTCCCAAGTGGGAGATAATGTGGTTGCAAAAAGTGGAGTACCATATTCTTCACACTCACCTCTCTTGGTCCAACAACCTTCTTGGGGAAATACATCGTTCCATTCTCCCATGGAAGGTCATGTTGATGATACAACCCGTCTAGATTTTGGTCCCAAATGCTCCATTTTGGGATACACCTATAGGACAGGCCATTTCCTCATTCAGCACTCGTGTACACTCTTCTGAAGATGAAGAAGAATGTAGGCAATATTGTGCTACCATTCTCCGTGCACAGGAGATTGATAAGCAAATAGATGAAATATTAGGACTAACACCATCACGTTCCACATATGTTCCTGTGGGCTATCGTTCACTTGCCAATTCTATGAGACCCATTGAACCGATTATGGATCATGCAGTAACACCACACAACCCAGGTCAAATTACCACCCCTATCACCTCTCATGTTATGTCTGTTCCTAATCTTCCCAGGTCTTCTACACCTGGGGCCCAACCTTCAATTCTCGTTTTGTCAGTACCTTCTAGTGCTGGGGGGAAACCCCCGACACAACCTACGTTAACTGGCTCCAGAATTGTACCTAGTCAAGGGTATACCTCTAACACAGAACCATCTATAGTTTATGTCTCGGCCACCCATACTAATGTGGTGAATCCCCCATCTAGTTCAGGTCAGCCTTTGGAGGCACAACCTATTACTGTTCAGTCTTCTGGAGGTTATGGTTATCAAATACATGTAAGTAATCATCAACTCAATCCTACAGGAATGCCTTATGCTAGAATTCCATACTCTAGTAACACTTTTACGCCATGGGGGAAACCCAACTAGTCTTACATGCCAGCTATGGGGGGAATACCTATACATACTATGGGAGGTGCCGGAGGACCGCCTTATGGAAGTCCTCCCCCTGGGGGGCCTAATGGTCCCAGAGGATCTGATAACTTTCATCCTTGTGGTCCTAGTGGTCCTAATGGTCCTGGAGGGCTTGGTGGCTTTCCTCCTTATGGCTCTGGAGGGTCTGGTGGCCCTCCACCTAGTGGTTCTGGAGGATCTGGAGGTTTACCTCCTGGTGGCTCAGGAGGGTCTGGTGGTCCGTCTCTGGGTGGTCCTGGTGGTCCCAGTGGTCTTGGTGGTCCCGGTGGCCCTAGTGGTCCTCCTCCTAGAGGCCCTAGTGGTCCTAGCAGTCCTAATCCTGGAAATCAACCCCCTGTAGGCGGATTTTCCGGTAGTTCTTCGTCACAACAACCTGTTTTTCAGTCAACTTATGGTCCTACTAGTAATTATATGCCATATCAATATTACCAGTATGTGCAACCCAATCGACAGTTACCTTTCCTAGCAACTTTGGACTTGCCTAATTTGTCCAAGTTGATTAATGACCCCATTCGACACAATCCCTCGTGGCTTCCCATTCCGGTAAAGTTACCATCGGATATCCCGAAATTCGATGGGAAGTAGGGAGACGATCCGAAGAACCATGTTATGAAATTCCATTTGTGGTGTTCTTCAAATTCCCTCATGGATGACTCCGTTCGGTTACGACTCTTTTAGCAAACTTTGACTGGTACAGCCGCAAAGTGGTACATTGAACTCCCACAACATTCATTTGTGGATTTTGGCTTGTTGGCAACCGTGTTTCTTACACACTTTCAGCTCCCTATTCGTTATGAAATGGGCACTGATATTTTAACTTCTCTGCGATAGAACACCTCCACCCACATTTCCAATCATATTCATGAGTGAAGAAGGTGGAGAAGGCTTATTAAGGCCCCTATTCCAGATCAGTTACTAGCTGATTGGTTCACAAAATCCTTGTTGTCTCCTATTGCCCGAGATGTGGCTATGGGCGGTGCCGTTACCGAAGAGCAGTCTATTAGTCCGGCTCATTACCTAGACATGGTCTATTCCCAGTCTGGAACTCTTTATGACCTGATTCCTCAAGCTCCTCTCCCCAGCACCGATCCTTCCAAGCCACCAGTAGAAGTACCTGTTGATGGGATTGTTGGTTCAATCCAGTCCTCGTCAGCAGGGAAACCTTCCAAGCAAACCCAAACTGCCACCCCCACTCCTTCGACTCCTAATGTTTCCGTCGAGGTCAATTCTATTCAAAGTACTCAAGCCTTAGGTAATAATAAAAAGAAAGGTAAAAATAGAAATAAAAAACCCAGAAACCAACAGGCGACTTCACAACCAACCAATAGTGATAACGAAAAACGAAAAAGGAAGGCAAAATACCCTTGTTTGCTATGTGGCTGTGACCATTTTTCAAAGGAGTGTCCTCGTCGAGATGAAATCTCCCAGTTTCTGAAGTCCAATCCCGCACCTACAGTACTTACGGATCCTTTTCCCTCTCAACAACAACTAATAGACCACATGTCTAATTAGGGTAACTCTAGTTCGCCAGAGGAAATTCGTATGATGTCCTCAGATACCATCCATCTACAAAATCGAAGCCAGAATTATGATAAAACCATAGATAAGAAAGAAGATCAATATTCTTCAGGGAAAGTTCCCTCTTCTAGTTCTCCTGAATCCTCATCTACTATCCCCTTATCTATCAAAAAGCCTACTCTTGACATGATTTTGCGCCCACCTAAGAGTACTCTTCAGAAGGCTGTCTTTAATCCCAATTCCTGAGATGCTCAATTTTATAATGTGGTTGAAGATCTTGCTCAAGCACCTTGTGCGATGTCTACCCTAGAAGTACTCCAAAGTTTCCCCACATATCACAAGAACTTGTTGACAGCATTAGGATCTTTAGACCCGGATAACACTAACTTGATTCATTTCAATGTTGAGAACTACAAACCTAGATTACCACATAAACTTGATTTTCAGATCATTACAAAAGTAGTGGGAAAGAAAGTCTTTTGAATGGTACTAGATGAAGGAGCTTCGACCTCAGTGTTATCTCTAACTTGTTGGAAAGCTCTCGGCTCTCTCGAGCTTGTCACATCACCTACGACCCTTAAAGCCTTTGACGGATGGGGTTTCCAACCCATGGTCTCATATCAGCCCTAGCAGTTCAGCTGGGCGGAAAAACCGTTTCCATCCAAGTAGAAGTGGTAGATGCCCCTTTAGATTACAACCTCCTTCTAGGAAGGAATTAGTTCAATGCCATGACTGCTATTGCCTCAACAGTATTTCGAACAGTCCAATTCTTGCATCTAGGGAGAATCGTTACTATTGATCATCTTGATTTATGTACGCCGGATGTTACTACCTCTATGGCTAATAACATCCCCATGTTAGGCCAGTTCCCTCCTCCTTACCAGTCGATTGGGGTAGGCATGTTGAAGGATTCATCCCTTTTGGGGATTTTTCCATCCATTCCTCCTAGCACGGATACTATGACAGTCCATATGATCGCCTCATTTGATTATGAGCCTAAGGGAAAAAATGTTGTTGAGTCTACCTCGTTGAGTCCACACGAAGCTATGTATGACACCATTCAAACCTTTTCCGATGATCACACTGATGACCTTCATCTAGTGGCTTTGGGTCCTTACCATTTACCTTACTGGTTAGAACCTTCTCTTCTGGTTCTAGACTATCTCTCTGAGACTTTTCCTTCTGATGAGTCCATTATGGAGATCATGAATACGGATGAGCCCATTTGGGAGGATCACCATCATAGATCCATGTTCCTCCCCAACACCAGTTCGGGTAGCCATGATTTTGCATCCTTGTTTCCTACTGATATTGTCAACGTTCCCCAAAGTCCTATATTGTTGTAAGATACAGATTCTAAAGGAAACCTTTGCAACATTACTCAGACGAACCTGATTGACATATCAGCCAAGCCTGATGTTATCAAGCATGTCCATGTTGGGCATAACTGCTCAGTAGATGAGTCTGAAGCATACAAGGGCACTTTTTAAGGAATTTCGTGATATTTTTTCCTGGTCTTATGAAGAGATGCCAGAGATTGACCCATCCATTGTGGTCCATGAGATTAAAACTTATCCCATGGCTAAACCTGTCAAACAGAAACTTAGGCAAGTCCATCCTCAGAAGGCCGCAGCTATTAAAGCTGAAATTGAGAAACTTCTCAAGGCTGGGTTTATTTATCCTGTACCTCTGACGAAATGGGTATCGAATGTTGTCCTTGCCAATAAAAAGTAGGGCACCATTAGAGTCTGCATCGACTTTAGGGATTTAAATAAAGCTTGTCCCAAGGACAACTTTCCTACCCCGCATATCGATCAGATTATCGAGAACTGTGCTGGAAGTGTCATCTTTTCATTCATGGATGTCTTCTCTGGCTATAATCAGATTGACATATTACCCTCCGATCAGCATAAGATGACATTCATTTTCCCATGGGGAACCTTTGCATATAAGAAGTTACCTTTTGGCTTGAAAAATGCTGGAGCCATGTTCCAGCGCGCGATGTCCTATGCGTTTCATGACATTAAACATATTGTTGAACCATACCTTGACGACCTCCCTGCTTATTCACAGTGATGGGAGGACCACCCTGCTCATCTTAGAGACATATTCCTGAGATGCCGTCATTATAATATACAACTCAATCCGCATAAATGTGTTTTTTACGTTGATACGGGACATCTGCTAGGCTTTGTGGTATCCAAAGATGGCATCCGGACCGATCCTTTGAATATTACTGCTGTTTTAGATATACTATCCCCAACCAACCTCCTTGAACTCCAAAGTTTGCAGGGGAAGGAAAAATTTTTCTGTCGTTTCGTGTGCAATTTCGCAGAGAAAACGCATGGTTATATGCGTTCCTCAAGAAGAACACTCCATTCTTCTGGGATGACCATGCCCAACGTGCCTTTGATAATATTAAGCACGCTCTAACTCATTCACTCATGATACACCCCCCACATTATTTAAAGGACTTTCTCTTGTATATTGCTGCCTCCGCTACTACCACTGCCATGGTTTTAGTGCAGGACAATCTCCACGGTCAGGAGCACGTAATTTATTACGCAAGTAAGAATCTTATGGATTTCAATACTCATTATTCATGTGTGGAAAAGTTAGCATTGGCCATGGTCATTGCTGTACAAAAGTTTCATCACTACATTCTCCTTCGTATGACCACTATACTGGCAGACCAGAACCCGATGTACTACATCCTGACTCGTCAGGTACTCGGGGGCAAGTACTCCTGTTGGATTGTTATTCTTTAGGAGTTCGATCTGGAGTTTTCCAAGGCCACATCAAAGAAATCCTTGGTCTTTGCAGAGCTTATGTGTGATCTTCCCTGTGCTACAACGGAATCTGAGCCCAGTGATTCATTTCCGAATGAATTCCTGTTCCTGATTAGCACTACTGATCCTTGGTATGGAGATTTACTGATTTATCTCCAGATGCAACATTTTCAACCACATTTATCTCGCGATGATCGCCACTGTATCCATCACCACTCGAAATACTATCTCATCTTGAATGATACCTTGTATAGATGTGGGATTGACTCTATTCTCTGGTGATGCCTCACTCATGAGGAGGCTGAACAGGTGTTGAATTATTTCCACTCTAGAGCATGTGGAGGTCATTTATCTGGGATGGCTACAACCCATAAAATCCTTCCTGCTGTCTATTTCTGGCCTTCCATCTTTAAAGACTATCATGAGGCTGTTAAGAAACGCCCACCTTGTCAACACTTTTATCCTAAAAGGTGCACCCATCCTACTCCGCTACAACCCGTCATCATTGGCCCATTCGCCAAATGGGGGATTGAATTCATGCATTGTAAGCCTACCTCAGCTGGGGGGCATGGTTACATCATCGTAGCCATCGATTATTTCACAAAATGGGCTGAGGCCATGCCTACATATGCAGAAGATGGTAAGACTGCCGCTCTCTTCTTGTTCAATTATATCATAGCTAGATTTGGAGTTCCGCAGTCCATTGCCACTGATTAAGGATCTCATTTCCGTAATCAAATGATGGAGGAACTGAGTGCCAAGCTAGTTTTTTGCCATGAAAACTCTACACCATATTATCCGCAAGCTAATGGCCAGGTAGACGCCATTAACAAAGTTTTGAAAACTATGCTTCATCGGATGGTTGGAGATGATAAATCTAATTGGAACCACATTCTTTTCTCTACTCTTTGGGCTTATCGGAATTATGTGAAAACAACTACTGGTTTCATGCCATTCTAGCTTGTCTATGGACTCGAAGCTGTCTTGCCGATCCAATGTCAGATTCCATCTTTACAACTTGCCGTCAAACTTCTCCCAGACACTTCCGCAGAGGAAGAAATATTTTTGTACTTGAGTAACCTTGACAAGACTCACAGAGATGCTACCTTGGCTAATGAGGCACATAAGAAACATGTCAAGGTGTAGTATGATAAATCCATCTAGCCTCATGTCTTTAACAAGGGGGACCTAGTATTGACTTATGACCAGAGATATGACAAACTAGGGAAGGGTAAGTTCGAATCCATGTGGTACGGACCTTTCGTTATTTCTAAGGTGTTAGAGAAAGGAGCTTACAAGCTCGTTGATTATGATGGAGTCCCTTTGGGGAAACCTCGCAATGGGTTGTACCTGAAAAGGTACTATGTCTAGGTTTTCTTGGATAGTATCTTGTATATATGTATATTGATTGACTTTCTGTGTGCTTTTAGTATTTTCAAGATGGTTTTGAGTTTAGTGTCCAAATCTGTTTATACCATGTTTTGGTCATGCAGATGGCTTTCTACGGCTTCACTGATGGTGCTTGCCGCCACACCTTGAATCTCACCTCGGTTGCTTGGGTCCTCTATTCCCCAACTGAATATTTGGTCAATTCAGGAGCGGTCTACATAGGTCCCGCTACTAATAACATCGCTAAGTATGAAATGGTCATCGGTCTTCTGACTAAAGCTTCCTCCCAAGATGTTCATGATCTAGTAGTCTTGATGGACTCACAGCTCATGGTTTGTCATTTAAACCATGTTTACACCATTAGAAACTCGGTGCTCCTCCGCCTCTTCCAGAGGGTACGTTTGCTAGAAAGATCATTTGAAACTATCACATATAGGCATATCCCTAGGGAACATAATGTAGTTGCTGACTCATTGGCTAATTACATACTAGATTGGCATATTGCACATTCATGACGTCAAATCAAACATGGCACATTGTAAATAAACATTCAAAGACACATAAAACTCATAGAAAACACATTTTCCATCTGAAACCTATAAACAACATGTAAAAGTATGTGTGTGTATATATATATATATATATATATATATATATATATATATATACGAAAATGTTTACAAAAATAGGTCCTGAGACCTCATCTAAAGCATGTAGGCTTTCAGGAAATATCATCATACAAAAATCCTAAAGCTGTCAACTTTCAGTACATATCTCATACACTTGGTGATGTGCTCGTGATAGCACATCACTGCTCGAGCAACCCTACATAGCAGCCTACTAAATCGACTCGATACTCCCGCTGTGGATCTCTGATATCTCATCAGGAGGTCATCTATGTCAGCATCTGGGATATCCAAGGTCAACCTCTCTAGGTTTTCCTCCATCTCTTCTGTGATATCATCACCCTGTGGTACAAAGCGGGCTCCCGCTCGCCTATCCAATGGAGATGCTCCTCCAAGTCGCGCTGCTCCCACATCTACATTAAAATATACAGGTCTCATCACTTAACATAAAAAATATAAAACATTAAAAAACATAAAATCATTTTCATCCATTTTAGGGTTTCTTGCTTCTTACCAATGTCACCCCACTGTCTGCCAGGTGGGAGTGGTGAGTCAGGATCTCCGGTGAAGTCCATGCTTGGATAAGCGTAGTCCTCAACAATGAGGATCTGATCCCGTAGCCATTTGAAGAGAAGATCACTGAACCGTCACCCTTCCCCTACCTGCTCCTGTGTGAGCCATGACTTGGACCCACCTCAGCATGTGGGGGTCCCGTGCTCTCAGACTTCGGAAGACCACCTGAGGTCTCATTTATGGAACTCACTCGAAGAAGAAGCAGGCTAAAATGAACCAAAGCCAAACTGCTTTAGCTCTCCCTGCTGACACTTAGTCAGCTGATCCTTGAAGATTGGAAGCATGGCTTCCGCCCACTTGAACACCGTGGGTGCCATGGCCTCTATGGCATACAACATGTGTTCCCTAGAAGCCTAGTGCACACCCTGACTCCCAGCCACCCTCTGCATGGTAAATAGAATAGTCCGTAGGGCCCTATCTGTCACTGCTTTGATGGGGATTTTCTTCCCTGATGTACCTGTCCCTGGTGCACATTGTCGATCTATAAGATCACGAGTGGTAATATCCCCTCCACAGGATCTTGTCAGTGAGATGGGGGCACCCCGTCTCAAGAGGCTTGTCAAGAAGTAGATGTCCTCTACTTCCACTGTAAGAATATGGTCCCCCACCTCGAAATACTACTGTTCTGGATTCCACATCTGCAGTATATGTTCTAGTAACAGCTGGTGTGACACCATGCTTGGGGTACGGAAGAAATTCAGGAGCCCACAGTCTCGTAATGCGGAAATACAACCTGCATTTCTCTTAGCAGCAACATCCTCATTGTCATGTGTTCTTTCTTTCCATATCACCATGTTTTGAGTCACCTAGACCTACCAAAAACAATAATGGTATGCATTAGAATCATCTTTAAATCATTAAAAATCAAAAGAATGAATTTATATTGCCCATACTATTAGTTTAAGTTCTCCACGGTCGGCACCGCCTGTGCACTATTGGAGACAGGTGGTGGCACCACTTGTCCACTGTGTTATTGGCACGGTTCTTGGGTGGTACCATGTATCCCGCAAGGGGTAGCCGTGGTGCCCATTTTCAAGGTTTTAGGGTTTGCCATATGAGCCCAAAACCCCACCAAATCTCAAAATAATTGCTATGAAATGAAAGAGAAGGGTCTTAACTGTTACTTGCAACTGACAATGCTGAAAACGGATGGTGGAAACTCCCGGTATCAGCCGTGGAAGATATGGCTAAGAAAATGCTCCAAGTGCTCTCTGCTATAGGTAAATAGTGAAATGATTTGTTGTTTTACTATTTACATGACTTATATAGGCATTTTTGGGTCTGACATACTATAGTTTTGATATAAAACCATATTTTAGTCAAATTTTATTTGTCATAATCCCTTAATGCTAGTCTTAAATGCATTTAACACTTGTTTATGAGTCGTTTGCAGGATAAGAGAACTTTAGTAAGAAGATTTGAAAGTTTGTTTATGGATTTTTCGCACTTTCATAATACGGAAAAGGTCATTGAGCATTTATTATGACACTTTGTCATGCTTGTTAAAATCTAGTATCAAAGGTCCGAGTCCATTTCAAGTTTCTTTCCAGGCTCGTAAAAATCAACATTGTGTAAATAAGCATCATGGATTCCTCTTTTCACCTCTTTTTCAGGCTCCTTAAACACGAAAAGGTCGCCGAGTCTGTTTTCGATTCTTTCCAGGCTCGTAAAATATGACATTGTGTAAAGAAACCTCACGGAATTCTCTTTAAACTCTTTTTAGGCTCCCTAAATACGAAAAATATCGTTGAGCGACCTTGTATTCTTCACGCTCGTTAAAGTATTTGAAGAGTCGTCCATCCGATGGTAGGTTATCTCTTTTTCGGTTTGGATAGGACTATTTACGAAAAAGGAGCACTCTAGCCAATCATGACTGGAAGAGTTCTCTAAGGTATGATTTTACACTTTTTCGGGCCTTAGAGACTAAATCATATGAAAAAGGACCCCTTTGGAGTCTTCTTTTGTATTCGTTCAGACTCTCTAAACATGAACGATACCGAGTTTTCTTTCAGTGGACTCGTTAAATTAAACATTGAGAGACCTGTTTTGGGAACGAACCCCTCCTCTCTCAGGTTCGTAAAACATATGAGTCTGGACTTGTCCTCCGACAAGCTATATCGAGTGTTTGTTACCCTCTCTGAACTCGTAAAACCAAAAAGAGGCACTCATTGATCATGATGGGGGAAATGGGAAGGGAATCATTTTGCAAATAATGGCAGTTGTTTGTCATTACCTTTGAACATGGCACTTGTCTGCACAATCATGTCAGTCAATTGGGTATTCAACTGATCTCTGTGACAATCCACTTTCATGAGTCATGTCAATCCTTTGAGTCTTTCAAAAGAATGCATTATCCACTGTCGCATTGTGTGTTTGTCCCGTTCAGTCATGCTGCCAAGTCTTTTTGTCTTGCCGCTCGATGTTCAAAGGGGATTTGAAGAAGTTTTACCTCTGCAGTCTACACAGTTTTTGTGTCAGTATCTTTGAGTTAGTCATATGGTTACTACATTCACATCATTCCAGAACTATGTTCTAAGTTTCGTTTCGTCGATGTGGGACTCATCATGGACCTCCTTCGATGAGACTATTCCTGTCGACATCAACTCATCATCCGAGAAATAGTCTTAGAAACAATATTTGGTACCTTGAGATCTGTATTCCTTAATGACAGATTCTATCGCTCTTGACATAGGTTCACATCATTGACCTTTGATTGATAGAATCGACTGGGTGTTTGACATCAGGACATATATTCACACTCAGTAGATTGTACTAGGGTACCTTGGGAATCATTGACATCAATGGTGATCTCCCTCGCACTTGTTAACGGTTCACATCATTGGCCAGTAATCAAGTGGTTTCTACCATGTTCGACTTCAGATCATTGTAATCACATGGATGGAATTGTACTTTGTGGAAGATGAGATGAAGACCTTGGGAATTTGTTTAAAAGTGCTCATTACTTTTCCCTAGGTTGCGATGGAGTTTTGTATATCTAGCATGGATCCACATTTGTATGGTCGTGACTATGCTCAAATTTGCATCTGTATGACATAGATCTACATTGTATGTCTGGTAGCTATGTCCAAGTTTGAGTCCTCTATGACATGGATCTATGCTATATTCTAGTAGCCATGCTTGTTTATTCCTCTCATGGATTTTCCTTGTATTGGTTTGCAGCCATGAGTTTGGTTACTTGTGTCTATGAATCAACATACTGATGTACTATAGATTCCTACTTGATGACTTGATCCAATCGAGCCAAAATTTTCATCTCATGGAGATGACTTGTTCTCTCAAAGCTCTCGTTTATAGTATCCCTCTAAGACTCATGCTTTGGGGGGCATCCTGTTATACCAAAATCATGTCACCATCATGTGATAAGACATTTGACATACCTACTTGCCCTGAATCCCAACTCTTGGAGTGGAAACTCATGGTTATTATCAATCTTCCATGAAAATTCCCAGCACCGCGCTTCCTCTGTGTTGTCGCCTTTCACACACCTGGGTCATGTGGCAGAAATCTTCAAGCCACTCGGTGTGTCCTTGGGGGCAAGTCTCGAGTCAAGGCTGTCACCTTGTTCTTGACTCCTCCGTTTAGGCTCAACTCCTAACGAAGCCAAGGGGGGTAGACCCTATTAAGTTACTAAGGATGGTTTCTTAGTGTGGTGATGCTAAACTGAATTAGTTATTTAGGAGTTTGAATATTTTAACTACAGACAATTAAAGATGACAAGATACGAAGATAAACACATGAAAGCACAAAGTTGATACACCATATATGTATATAAAGCAAAAAATGACCAGTGCCTTAGAGTGGAGTCAAATAAAAAAGATCAATGTGCTTACATGTGCTTGGAGTGAATGTTTTGCGATTGCATCTTGGTATGTTTTAAGTTAAAATTGAAGTATGAATTGATTAAATTAGGCTAAGGGGGGACTCCAGATATACCCGAGAGTACTTGGAGTATGTCCAAAACAAAACCTTTACGGCTACCCACAAGGAATATGTGGGCTGAAATGGAGTCTCTGGGGCTATTGTTCGTAACGCACCCATTAGGGTGTGACAGAGATCGGCGCCCCGAGGTCACTTTTCAGTAAGTTCCCGCTTCCTTTGGGTATTTTGCCACCGTAGAGGTTCGATTGAGGTGTTGGATTTTCACCTGATGGTTTGTCAATTGGGGAGAGTGAGTCCTAATTATGCTATTCACCCAAGTGCTTTTGATACAGCTTGACTGATCGAATGAACAGCAGCCAAGTGCAGAGCATACACACTGGAGTCTTGTAAATTTTAATAAGTTTTAACTAAGTGTTCTTGTTTAAAAAAAAAAAAGACTCCAAGAACCTCTTTCGATCCAAGTGGATCTCAATCGGGGAATCAAGGAGGGGTTAATTTTAAATTTCTGATAAAAAAAAGATGAAAAATAAAAGAACTACACAAATCTGGTTTTCTGATTAATCCTACCACGAATCTCTTTCCCCTTGCGGGTCACTCGGGAAATCGTGGGGTAAGTATTATGATTACTTTGAAATGTAAGATATGGATTATGGAATTAACAACAAGATCAAGTATACTACCCTGCAAATCAGATCAATTCTAATGAAAAAGGAATAAGCAGAAAATGACGAAAATGGCACCGACGCGAATCCCCCCAAGGGGGATGGGGAATGGGCTCGAAAGAGCCTATTCAAAGAATGATTTTATTACAGTGGTTACAATATCAAAGGACTGATAAATCAGAACTTTCTTGGTCCTTATACAGGCTGAAACCAATATCTTACAGTTATACAAAAATTTTAAGAATTTTGTGACAAAAGAGAGACCCCTGGGGGGATTTGAGCGCTCCAAAAGCCACTTTGGACAGCAGCTTCCTTTCTTCTCTATCAGACCTGCTAAAGGACAGCGAGCATGTTAGAATAACAAATTCCCAAAAGAAATTTAAGAGTACCTTTGGGTCAGCCTATTTTATCTCAAAAAAATGATGAAATTAAACTAGCTAAACCGACGAAAAAGGAACCAAGGAAAGCAAGATTTCCTTGGGATCTTGGCTTGTTGTTTGTGCAGCCAATTAAAATGCACTGATATTACAGTATATTGAAATTTATAACAACGAAAGGAAATCTAATGCATGTGATCTACAAGTTTTCTTTCAAATTCATGCAAAAAGGACAATTTCCCTACAACTAGATCTGGGATGCTTATGATACTTTTTTAAGTGCAAGATCTAGGATATGAGCTATGAAATATCAGATATATGTATATTTTAATTTGATGAAACAGATCCAAATGAAATCACAGCTATGAACTGTTGATGTATATGTAACTTCGGAATGTATTCTTCTATGTATTTCATATATTGTAACTC